>PVKH010009808.1:0-18612 GCA_004027955.1 Chaetophractus vellerosus
CAGCCCTTTCTATACTAATATCTGGACTGCAGAGAAGAGCAACCACAGAGCTCTTCAGAGAAGATGGGGTTAGCCTGACAAATTTATTCCTCACTGTCCTGGTTAAAGGTGTGTCCTCTGGACATTCCTGTGTTGGGTGGGTGGGTCTCAAATGGTAAATCCATTTTAGCATTCCAATCTCTCTAAGCCTTTGAATCCCCTCATCTACAGTATACCATGGTAAATCAGGCATTTCAACATCACACATAGTAGGTCATCGCTTGGTCCATGTTTCAGTCAGCCACCCAAACAAACTGTTAGAGCCCTTTCTAACCCCTCGAGCCACAGCATTGAATCCAGAATTTCTGCTTAGTGGGCCCATATCAATAAATTCACCCTGATTCAACTTTATACTCCTTCCACCATTATCCCATACCCTTAGTATCCATTCCCACACATATTCCCCTGATTTCTGTCTGTATAATTTAGAGAACTCAAGCAGTTCTTTCTGATTATAATGTACTTCCTCATGGGTCACACTTTGTATTTCACCTTTGGGGGCTTGTTGTGATTTTAGTCTAGAAATAGGTCTGGAAGACAGGAGGGGTGGAGGGGGTGGGGAAGGAGGAGGATTAGAGATGTCTTGCAGGCTACTGACCTCAGGGTATTCCTTTGCATTTTCTTCTGGTGAGACAGGGTTAATCTCTTCAGGCAGGGGTTGAAAGGCAGATTCCTCAAGGCAGCGTGGAGGCCGGGCAGTGCATACTGGAGTTTGGCTGATAACTGCCTTGTGGCTGAGAGCAGGTCCAGTCTCCCTTGGGCAGGCTGGAGGCTGGGCAGTACATGCTGGAATTTGGCTGCTACCCACCTCAGAGCTGGAAGGAGGTCGGGACTCCCTGGGGCATGCCAGGGGCTGGACAGTAGAGGCTTCAGTTTGGCTGGCACCCACCTCAGAGCTGGAGGTAGGTCGGGACTCCCCGGGGCAGGCTGGAGGCTCAATGCTACAAGGTTGACAAGGTGTGGTCTCCACAGAGCAGGCTGTCACAGATTTATCTGGTAAAGTCTGAGCAGAATTTAGAATTCCAATGTCCCCCCCAATATCATTATCATCCCATATGTCTCCATCCCAATCTCGGGGTTTCACTCCTTTCTAATCACTTTAATTGCAGAATCCCTGCGAGGTTGAGATTTTAGTTTCCTCTGTAATTCTGCTACTCATACAATGAGCACCTGAGTTTGATTCTCAGATTTTTCAAGTCTTTGGCTACAGGAGTAAAGATTTTCTTTCAAGGCACACATAGAAACTTTCATATCATTCATACGGCATTTAAGGTGCAAATTTTTAGACTTTAGCTCATCCCTTTCTTTTCTAACTGTATCCAGAGTATCTAAAAGGAGCCAACCAACATTATACTTTTTTATGTTGCAAAATTCTGTTAAAGTATTAAAAACACTGTCACCCAGATCCTTGCTTCTTATAAGCGAGGAAGTAGGGGATTCCAGTGAGGCTATATTGCGTATCTCTATTGCCAGCTCACGCCATGGACTCTTAGCAACCTCTTCATTATTGGGAAGGGAGTCATTAGTACCCTTGAGTCCTGTTAGAGTAGAGAACCACCTCAGATATCCCATGTTTAAGACTCTGTTCCTCAAGAACCACTCCCAGTACCAGCTGTTCTAGTCAGGGTTCTCTCAGGAAACAGAATCAACATGAGTTCTCTGTTAAAAATATAAGATTTTATAAGAGTCTCTCACGTGACCGTGGGGATACACAAGTCCAGGTTCCGCTGGCAGGCTGCAAGCCAGGTGCTCTGATGAAAGACTGATGAGGGGTCCTCGATGAGTTTGCTCCAATGAAAGACTGATGAAGGGTCCTTGATGAGTTCCTGGGAGAAGTTCACTGTCAAACAACGAGCTGGAAAATTCTCCCCGAATGTTGAAATCTGTTCCCTTTTATGGCAGTCAACTGAATGGATAAAAGCGTCATCCATTCTTGATCTAATCTTGCTGATTGATGCAGATGCAATCAGCCATCCATGCAGTAAACTCAATTAGCCCCGGGCTTGCTGGACCCAACAGCTGGGCACAATTACCTGGCAGAGTTGACACGTTAGCCTAACCATCACATACATCTAAATACTATTGTATAATCAAAGGATGCTTCAATGATCCTCCTTTTAATTATTACAGCTGATACACATTCTGTTTATGGAATAGTGTGATATTAGCTATCTAATATATTCATTCAACTAAAATAATTGACTTAATGATAATTATTATATAAATAATTTTTGTACAAATTACACTAGATATTACTCACTTAATCCCTGCCCATGATTTTCAATAAAAGTGATTCAGATCACATGAGTCTCAGCAATTTTTCAGAATCAGTAAGCATTACACTGTGGATATTAGAAACCAACTGTCATGATTCTCATTCAGTTTATTGCTACACCTCACACATGTAATGGTAGGGAGTATGTCATGGGGTAGGATTTGAGAGAAAGTCTTGTAAATATTCATCTCAACTGGATGTTAACCAGTTACCAGATCACTAAACCTGCCTTCCTGAATATTTATGCAAAGGTATATGTTGCAGTTAATATAAATATGTGGTCCAGAATTCTGTGATTCTAAACTATTTATAATTATTGTATTTTGGTGTGACCTATGGACATTTATTAGGTCAAAAATCTGCCAAGCTGTCTAGATTGCATGAGCGTTTTATCCATGAATGCTGCTAAAATCCTGTATTCTGATGGAACATATTACAATCACTGCTGGTAGCAGAGGTAAATGGAAACTCAAATAGATTTAGATGAGAAGAATCATTGTCACTGAAACAAGTCATTATTGACCATAGATATAGTAAAAATTAAAAAAAAAACCTTATGGAAGTATTACAGCTATAAATGACCAAAGGACATAGCCAAAACAGTAGTAAGTGGTTAAAACAGTGACTATGTAAACTATAGAAAGGTTAATGATTGAGCCTTTACAGTTGTAAACATTGAGCTCATTGTTTAATATCCTTAAACCTCATTTTCATCAGCTTTACAAGTGGGAATTTGTTACATAGTTGAAAATATATTGAGGAATACATTAGATAATATGAAATACCCCCAGAGTCATATGTGATTCATAACCCACAGGCCATTTGTGTTTTACTTTCCTTCTTTCTTGAGCAAGATTTAGCAACTACTGAGACAGTCATTCACACATATACAGAGAGCTCCAATAAAGAAATAAATAAAAACATAAAAGCAGAATATAGATATAAAGGAGATCAGCTAAATCTCAAGTTTGAAAAACAATGAAATAAATATTCTGAATACAAATTGAGTTATTAAGGCAATTCTTAATAGTAATCACTAGTTTAAACTTTTAAAAATAAAAGTATAGTGAAATAATTACTATATTTCTTTGTTAGATTTAATTAACGTTCTGCTTTTCCCTATGTGTGAGCTATACATAAAGAAAATAGATGTTCTTAGATAAAATACAATTTCCAGCATACACTCAAGTTTCCTTTTAGGGGTATCAAATGTGCCATGTTACAAATTTACCTTAAATGAAACAGATGAAACTTTTTTCTAGATTAGTGTTATGTGGGGCTAGATGTGGTATCTTTCTTTTTGAAGTAATGAAATATTTAGTAGTCAGCAAAAGTGGTGCTGATGCAAAGTACCTGAGCCCTGTCGACTTTTATAAAGGGTATGTATTTGAGGTAGAAGCTTACCATTACCAGGCCCTAAAGAGTCCAACTCAAGGTCCATAAGAGGTACTTTCTCACCCAAAGTCTGTTGCCACATGTTGATAGAAGATGGCAGGTGACATCTGCAATGGTTCTGCCTTCTTCCTCCTAAATCTCTATGGTCCCAGCTCCTTCCCATCTCAGCTGTGGGCTGGCATAAGGTTGCGTCTCTCCCTGGGACTCATTTCTTTCTGGGCTCAGCTGCTCTGCTCTCTACACAAAGTAAGCTATTCACTATCAGGTTCATTCTCTTCCTGGGGCCTCTGCCTTGTCTAATGGAGCCTTCTCTCATTCTTCACATATCTGCTTCTGTGTTATCCTTTTCTGTGTGTTTGCTTCCATGTGTGAGTCTGTTTTATACCCACCAAGGGAGTGGGGACTCAACCCTGAATGCTCTAATGACATGGTCAAATAAAAGTCCTAATCTTGATTTAATAAAATAAAATTGAAACCTCTGAATCTAATGCCATCTAATGTGCTCAAAGGAACAGACCAGTTTACAAACACAATCCAAAATGTCTTTGGAATTCATAAACAGTATCAAACTGCCACAAAATTTTTCAAAATTTTTGAGATGATGAATGTACGGTATTGGGATTATACCTAAAGCCATTGATTATAAACTTTAAATAGGTTATATGGTTTGAGAATATATCTCAGTAAAGCTGCTTAATAAACAAATAAATAATTGTGCAATAGTCAGAAATAGCAGCTCGGTACAGCTACATAAAACAGAGAAATTGAGAGGAGAGTTATTTTCTTACTTGTCTATTTTCCTTTATTATTATTAATATTGATATAATGAAAATGCTCTAACAATGATTGAAATGTGAAAGAACAACTATGTGATTATACCAAATATTATTGATTGTACACTATGGATATATTGTATGCTTTATTCATATATATCAATAACATTGATTTGCTTAAATAAAAAGATTAATCCAGATGTGTGGAGAAAGATAGCTCAATAAAATCAGTGACTTGCAGGATTATGACTGAGAACAGGTTTTTTTTATTGACAGAGACTAAGGTTTCTAGAATAGAGAGTTCAGGAATGAGAGAAAAGAAAAGAAAACAAAAAAGTGAACAATTTTCCCCATATGCATCACATATCTGAAAACAAATCTTTTAATTATAACACAATGAAAATAATGTCAGAGGAAATCAGCACACAAAATACAGCAAGGTTTTTACTCTATTTACCATGAGATTCTTTCTCCTACATCACTGCATAGGCACAGGTTGTAGAGACTCAGCACCCAAATGTACACAGTGAAGTTCAGTTAACCTTTTTGTCTCTTGCATATACAATCCATACATTAAAGTTTTTCTTACATTTAAAATTTCAGGAAATCATATATACAACATAACATTTCCCCTTTTAATGACATTCAGTTATCTATTTCAGGGCTGTTAGTTACATTCACAATGTTACGCTACCATTACCACCATGTATTACCAAAACATTTCCTTTGTTCCAAATAGGAACACTGTACATTTTAAGACTCAACTTCCAGTAGTAGTCAGTCAAAGGGGGTACTGAGGCAAAGTACCAAAAATCACCTGGCTTTATAAGAGGTATTTATTTGGGATAGATGTTTACCATCACAAAGCCCTAAAAATTCCAACACAAGGTACCATAAGAGGTACTTCCTCACCCAACGTCTGTTACAGTCACATGTTGAAACAAGATGGAGGGAGGGCAATGTCTGTGAGGATTAAGCCTTCTTCTTTCCTTTTAAGGCCCCATGGTCCCAGCTTCTTTCAATCTCAGCTGTAGGCTGGCATAGGACTCATCTCTCTTCCTCTGGGGCTCATTTCTTTCTGGGTCCAGTTGCTCCATTCTCTTCACAAGATCCACTGTAAATGACCAGGCTCATCTCTCATCCCAGGGCTGCAGGATCCTCTATGTATCTTCTCTGTGTGCCTAATTTTGGGTGAAGTTCTGTTTTATCAGCCAATCAAGGGGGTGGGGACACTACCCCGCATGCTCCAGTGACATTTCAAATCAAAGCCCTAATTTTAACATAACTTATTCAAAGGCATCACAGCTGAATCTAATACAAACAAAGGATATCACACCCAGAGTAACACACCAGTTTACAAACATAACCAAATATCTTTTTATGGAATTCATAAATAATACTAAACTACTACACTTCCCATTCCCTGTCTCCATCGTTTCACTGGTAGCTTATACTCTGTGATTTTTCTTATTTTATTTTTTTTGTATCTGTGATTTCATACAATATTTGTATTTTTGTGTCTCACTTATTTCACTTAACATGATGTCTTCAATGTTTCTGCATTTACAGAAGATTCATTCCATTTTGTGACTGAATAATATTCCATTGCATGAATTTGTTTAACCATTCATTGTTTGATGGACACTTGCGTTGCTTACATCTTTTGGCAATTGTGAATAATTCTGCTATGAACATGAAAGTGTAAATATCAGTTTGAATTCCTGCTTTCAATTCTTTGGGTATATATACCAAGTGTGGGAGTGCTGGGTTATATGGTAATGCTCTATTTAACTTTTCTGAAGAAGTGCCAAACTTTCTTCCACAGTGTCTGCCTATTTTTCATTCCTACCAGCAGTGGGTGAGTGTTCCAATTTCTCCATATCCTCCCTAATACTTGTAACAATGTTTTTCTTAAATAGCATCCATTCTAGTGGGTGTGAAATGGTATTTCATCTTAGTTGTAGTTTTGATTAGCATTTTCCTGATGGCTAATGATGTTAAGCATCTTTTCATGTGCTCTCAGCTCATTTACATATCTCCTTTGGAGAAATATCTGTTCCTGCATTTTGCCCATTTATTAATTGGCTTGTCTTTTTGTTGTTCTGTTGAATGACTTATTTATATATTCTGGATATTAAACCATTATCAGATATATGTTTTATAAATATTTTCTCCCATTGTGTGATTCATGGATGCAGGATGACTGAATACCTGAAAGTAACTTCTTTCTCTCCCTGTTGCTAGGATAAAAAGGAAAGAATTTTATGTAAATTCAAAGGTATGAGATGCAACTCTCTCTTGGTCCCAAATTCCACTGTTGATGGTCAAGAATATCCTGTTGAAGCAATGAACTATCAACCATTTGGTCAGAACTGTGCAGAAGAAGCCCTTTGCTGTTTTCACTTCAACTTGCTTAATAACATAGTAAATGTCCCACCCTGGGGTAGAGCTATCCACCCCTTTTTGGTCATGCAATATATGTGCAAGCATGATTTCCTGAACATACTAATCATACAATTATATAACTAACTATGAATGTTCATCCATATTCAAAAAAGATAATACAAAATCAAAGCAAATGCTAAGTAGTAACTTAGGGATTTAAGCAAGAGTAGAACCACAGCACAGGGAGTCAGGTCTCTGTCACTTTAGACTGACCTTGGCTCCTACCTCTGCCCATGTAATAGATGTGAGTTCTCTTGACTCTCAAGTTGAAGTTTACTTCTTGCCATGTCTGGTTATATCAAAAGGCCCTGCTTTGAGGCCTAACATAATTTGTCCTTTTACTTTCATGATAAAGTTCTTAGAGGTGCAAAAGTTATTGATGAGGTCTGATTTATGTGTTAAGTATGAGATAGGGGTTCTTCTTTTATTTATTTTCTTGTAAATAGAGATCCAATTTTCTAGCACCATGTTTTGAAGAGACTATTATTTCCCAATTGAGTGGCCTTTGCCCCCAGGTCAAATATCAGTTAGCCATAAATGTGATTGCTTATTTCTGAGGTATCATTTCAATTTCAATATTATAAATGTCTTCCCTTGTTGCAGTACCATGTTATTTTGATTACTATGGCTATGTAGTAAGTTTTAAGTTAAGGAAGCATGAGCCATCCAATATCATTCTTTTTTGTCAGTATGGAATTGTACTACAGAAACAATGAACCCTAAGTTAAATCATGGACTATAGTAATAGTACAATTATAAAAAATGAGGATTCTTTAATTGTAAAATATATTCCACACCAATGCAAGGTGTTAGTATTAGGGTGGTGTTTTAGTTTATGAAAGGGCTACTGATGCAATCTGTTGGTTTTTATAATGGGGATTCATTTGGTGTAAAAGTTTACAGTTCCAAGTTTTGAAATGGCCAAATATAGGCATCAGCAGAGATGTTTTCTCACCAATGTCGGATAATGTTGAACCTGGTGTTGGTGGCAAGTGGTGAAGCAAGATGGCCACTGATCTCTGTGGAGGTCTCTGCCTTCCCCTCCAGAGCTTCCCATATCTATAAGCTCAGCTGTATGCAATCAGTCATGGGGTTTGTCTCTTTCTGGAACTCAGCTCTTTGACCTCTCAGGGGCTTCTATTTTCCTACTGTCCTTTCTTTCATATGTCAGAATCTAACATGGCAGCTCATTCTTCTGGTATCTGTTTCTCTGTGTCTCCTTTTACATCAGAACCAGCAAGAGGGCAGAGAGTCAACATGAATTGTATTCCACTAACATAGGGTCTCATACCCACAGAAATGGGGTAGATTAAAACAAAATATTTTGTTCACAAAATTCAAACTGTCACATCCCATGTTCTGAAACCCAAAAAGGTATTTTCTTTCCATATGCAAAAAACATTCATTACATCATCATATTTCAAAAGTCTTAAATCATTTTCGTAGCAATGCTAAGAACAAAATCTCATAAAAATCAATTATAAGCATGAGTTTTTCTTGGCAACATTCTCCTCTGGCTATAGCCCTTTGAAACCTACAAAGAAATTATCTGCTTCCAACAAAAAAGAAGGACATACATAGGGTAAACATTTGCATTACCATAAGGACAATTTGAGAGAGAAAAATGTGTCATGGGTTACCAAGAGTTCTGAAAACCTACATGGCATACTCCACTAGATTCCAAAGTCTTAGAGTCACCCTTTCAAAGATGGTTACTTGTCCTCAGGACTTAATGGGGGCCCACCCTTTCCACGGGCTAGACAAATGGTCATAATTTCAAGCACCTTGGTGGCAACTGAGCTCCAGACCACTCACTCCAAGAACACTGGGGTGATGACCACATTTTCTCCAATATTTGGAGGACACTCTTAACCCCCATAGTAGAGTGAGTTGGTGACAACATTCCACCAAATATCTGGCATACAGACCCAACCTCCTCAATACAGTGGCATGGTGACCTGACTTTCCCTAATCTATGGGGACTAAGCCCAACCCCCTGAGAGCAGTGAGGTGGTGACCTAAATTTCCCTAACCAATGGGGAAGAGGCCCATGTCCTCAGAGAAGTGTGATGGCAAATCAGCTCTCCTCAAAAACCAGGGAATGTGCTCCACCCTCTCTGTGCCCTGCGGTGACCAAACTTTCCTGAAACAACAGGATGGGACATCCACCCTCTTCAAATGCTGGGGCAAACTCACCCTCTCCATACACATGGGTGGGACCCCTCTCTTGGCCCAAGGAGATGTCTTAATTCCAGACCCCAGTTTCCATGCTTTTCTCTTTTTTATTTATTTATTATACATCCCCCCCTTTTGCTTGTTCTTGCTGTGTTCATTTTTCTCTGCATTCCTCTGTGTCTGCTTGTCTCCCCCTGCTGGGGCAACCTGCTGAGTCAGCTCACCAGCACAGTGGCCCACCTGCTCGTGGGGACCCGCCCTTGCTCATGGGGGCTTGCCTTTGCCCATGGGGGCTTGCCTTTTTGCCTGCCCCACCCACATTGGCTTTCCTTCTCAAGGTGGTCTGCCCATTTGAGGAGGCCTAGGGACCAAACCTGGGTCCTCCCATGTGGTAAACTGGCACCCTACCAACTGGGCCATACAGCCAGCCCCTTATGCTTTTCTCTTGAAGCCATTTATCCTTCCATCTCATCCCTCCCTGTCCCTTTTAGTCCAGGCATACAGTAGTTTCATTCATACAGATCTCATAAAAAATATTATCAGTTTGACATTCAGGAAACAGAGGTCCAATCTATCAGAAGGTAAGACTTTCATTAAGTCCTTCCTGGATAACTGCATCTCCAATCTTGACTTTCAAGTACCAAATTTAGTTAATCCTTCACATAGGCTATTCTGCAATTTTATAACAAAGATCACCTTTCCTCCAGTTTCCAATAATAGCATCATCATTCCTTCTAAAGCCTCACTGGAAATAACTTTAGGGTCCATATTACTACCAACAGTCTCTTCAGAGCAGTCTAGGTCTTTCCTGTCAAGCATCTCACAATTCCTCAAAAAGTTTTTTTAAGCTTTTGGGATTTGCACAATTCAAACTGCCACAGGTATTACATGAGAATCTTGTATTTTGTACATGATTGTCCTGTAAACCCACAACTTCTCAAATACAGAAAAAAAAAACTTTAGGAAATCAGTAATTTATAGTAACTTATCTGATTCAGATCTACTTTCTTAAAGGGGTTATAATAATTTGTGGAGAAAATATTGGACTGTTTAAGTTCATTATATCAATTAACATCACAATAATACACAAATTCATGTAGCTGGTCATACTTCTTTCATCCTTCTTCCAGGAACCCACATACCTGGGTACTCATTAGAAATGCATGCAGATGCCTCATTTGTAATGTGGAACATTACCTACTCAATTCTGAATTAATCCCTGGTTATCACTATTTGTGTTGTTGCAAAACTTTAATTTTGATGAGGTCCAATATTTATACAGGATCATGCTTTTGAAGTTGTATTTAAGGACTTTTTTTTACTAACCCAAGGTTAGAAAGCTTTTCTGTCCTCTTTATTTAAATATTTTGTACTTTTCTAATTATATATTGTTTTAAGATCAAATTTGAAATAATTTTCTATTATTTTTGAGATTTAGATTGATGTTTAATATCCTATCATCATTTGTTGAAAAGTATATCCTTGCTCTACTGAATTGGAAAAAGACTTTTGTTGAGATTTAGTTGAGCATATATGTATGGTTTGTTTCATTGACTAATTGCCTATTTGTATGAAAATACTATGTCATTTTGATCACTGTAATTTTATAATATACTTTGATATCAGGTAGTGGAATTCTCTAAATTTGTTCTCTTTACAGTTTGGGAGGTAATCTCAATACACTGCATGACATATATGTGTAAAATCAGGTTGTAAATTTATAAAAAAAATATTTATAAGTTTAGAAGTTGCATGGAATTGCATTGACCTAAAGATTAATTTGGAAAGAATTGAAATATTAATAATGTGATGTATCCAACTCTGAGCAATATATTTCTTTCTTTTTTTAAGGTCTTTCCATTCTCTCAACATAAGTAGAGTTGTCAATATACATTTCTTGTACCATATTATGTCACAATTGAATATAAGTATTTCATATTTTGATGTTATTATGAATGACTGCTTGGGGTTGAATTGTGTTCTCACAAAAATATGTTCAAGTCATTAACTTTGGTCCCATGAATATGACCTAATCTGGAAATAGGCTGTTTGATGATATAATTAGTTAAGATGACATGAATCTTGATTAGATTGTGCTTTGCTAATATAACCTTCTTATAAGAAGAGTCTGTATGGGGCGGAAAGGCTATGTAATGGTGGAAGGAATGATTGGAAAGGTGCATCTACAAACAAAGGTTCATCAAGATGGCCAACAATCCTGAAGAGCTAAAGGATTCATGGAAGTATTCTTATCTAAGCTTTCTGAGGGAGCATGGCACTAATGATAAATTGGTTTTGGACTTCTAGCCTATGGAAGGTTAGAAAGTAAGTTTCCATTGTTTTAAAGAACATATCTTATGGTAGTTTGTTACACATTCCTAGGAATTTAGAAGTGATATTTTCAAAATTCAATTCCTGATTTATTTTATTAGTCCAAAATGATTTTTTTTTTTTGTATATTGAGGTTATCCTGAAACCCTGCTAAACTCATTCATTAAAAAAAATAAAATCACCCAGATTGGATAAGAAGTAAAACTGTTTGTATTTCAGATAATAAGAACATCTATGTAGAAAATCTGAAGGAGTGTATAGAAGCCACTATAAGTTATAATTATGAGAAAAATATTGATGCAAAGAATGTAATGTGGAAGTGTATATCTTTAATTGGTATTATTTCTTTCTTAATATTTAATACAATGCAGTAGCTAAGCAATATGACATTGGGTTTCTTGTTGTGAGGAGTTTTACATGCAAAGCAGAACTCAATCAAATGATTGCACTATTATGAACTAAATATACTGTGTAAACTTATGGAGTTAATAACTAGAATATAGGTCACCAGAAAATAGAAGGATGGTAAAGACTGGAAAGCTCAGGTTTATTCTATGCAGCCTTGGTAAAAATGTTGTTTGAAATTTTTGTAAATGAATAGGAATGTTGAAAGCATATTTTGGTATTTGTAATTAGCAGAGCTATTATATGGGTACGGCAGTGGTTGAAAGGGCAAGTCTAAGGTTATGGATACTACTAGAAGGAAAGCTAAAAAGTGTAATATGAGAATGTGTTAAATAGTAAAACTTCATGTAATACATGAATTTGGGTGATATTGTTTATATAAGACTGATTTTACAAAATATAAATACAAATATACTAGAGAGAAGGAAAAGGAATAGCAGCTATGTATGACAGGGGAAGCATGCAGAGACTGAGAGGTGGTAAGTTGTGTTTGTTTATTGTTTGTTATTATTGGAATAATGAAAGTGCTCTAAAAATGAAGTGACAAATGCACAAACATGTGATTACACCAAATATCATTAATTGTACACTTTGAATGGATTTATGCTTTTTAAACATGTATCAATAAAATTGTTCTTGCTAAAAAATATACATATGGATATTGAGATTATCTATTATTTATATTTTCTGAGCTTTGGTAACTTTCATTATTCAAGGTAGGAAGTTCAATTTATTTAAGTTGCCTTAATGTGTTCCCAAGTTCACTTTAGTATCATATACAAATGTTTGGATATATAGATATATCACTAGTAAGATTTAAAAGCAAGGAAGCTTTGTAATTAATGATCTAATTATCCTAGGTATCCAGATTTAGAAAATCAAATCAAATTGTATCCAAACCACACTGAGAAAAGGATATACTAAAATAAGAAAAGAAAAAATGTCAACAGTCTTGAATAGTACATACCAACATATCAGATGTTGGTTCTTTAAAGGATTAATACAAGTCAGAAACCTTTTGCTTGATGAATAAAGAGATAAAAAAAGTAAAGTTATAAATAAAACTTATTTTATATAAAATATAAAATGTTAAAAAGTTATATTTTAATTTGGATGAATTGGAGAGAGAGACAAAGAAGCATATTTACATAATAGACTAAGGAGGTCCTTTTATATGAAGAAAAGAAGACTTCATCAAGAAAGCCATGACAGAGTTAAATAGTTTCAGCAGTTGAGAGAGAAGAAATAGGTTTAAGTAAAATATAATTTATACAGCTCATCCCAATATTTTGGGGGGGTAATTCTGGTACAGTGAAATATTTTACATGCTATCTCATAAACTTATCACACGATTTTCAATAATAGGGATTTGTAAATAATTGAAAATGAAAGCAAAATAGAAGAGTTAAAATGATTGGGGAACACAATGAAAAAGGACTTGGGAATCCAATTACAAAAACATATATACCAAAAAAAGTGGTACTACTGATATTCTTTGATGATATTAATAGACTTGAACCAGATGTTGAACTTCCCAGACTTCTTAACTTCAGAGGAAAAAGTGTGGTCAGAGCACACTCCCTCTTACCATCAAAGCTCCTGTCAAGCCCATAGTTACCTTTAGGAAGAAAATCAACATCCCTCTCTTTCTTCAACAAAAACCGGCCACAGCTGATGAGGGAAGCAAACACCTGTACTTCATTAACAGAGTTACAATTATGAGCAGATTTGCTTCTGCTTCTCCCAGAGAGAAAATGAAGCACAGTGGTTAAAACTTGAACTTCAAAGTCAGAGAGTCTAGATACCACATCTAACTAGCCACAATCATCAATTCAAATGGGGATGGTATATAATTCTCTGAAATCCTAATAACAAGAGCAACTACTACAACCACATGTGGAATGCCTACTATGAGTTTTTAGAATTGAAGTAGGAAATTTAGATGATATATTAGTCAGCCAAAGGGGTGCTGATACAAAATACCAGAAATCTGTTGGCTCTTATAAAGGGTATTTATTTGGGGGCAGGGACTCAATGTCCTACTCACACAGCCTGATCAAAGCTTTAATTATACTTTAATCAAGCAGGAGTGAAACCCCTGAATCTGGTACAATCTAATATACACAGAGGAACAGACCAATTTACAAACATAATCCAATAAGTAATTTTATAATTCATAAATAATACCAAACTGCTATGCGTGGTTTATATCCAGTTACACAGTTAGACTATTATCAAGATTAATTTCTGACTCCAGAATTTAAACTCAGCCTCCATAATGCACCCAATACCTCACATCTCCTCTAAGTGACAATGTATTCTAATAACTGGGGCTATACTATATGAACTAGAAAGAATAAAAGGATTAGAACAGAACAGCTGCTAGCACACCTATCCTTGTGGTGGACCCAATTCAGATGATGGCTCATTTTACATTAAAAATGTCAGAACATAAATAAAATAACTTTCTTGTGCACTTATAGATGAAAAGAATAGTCTAAAAGACTTTTAGTAAAATCAAATTTTCTGAGAAACTTGAAGGTTTGTGTAGACAAGAAAGAAAAAACTAATTAAAATTAAGAATACTATGAAATATACAGGATATATTAACAACACAATAGTCCTCAAAACTTCTTTTAGGAAATATTGGAATAGTGTTAAATGGTCTAAATATTCCTTCTCAATGGAAACTTACAGAGAAATAACGAAGAGTAGAATGATTGATAGGAAGAGTATGATCAAGGTAAGAAGACATATAGAATAGTGTCACTCATAACCTAATATAGACTTCAGTATTTTCTTCTCATCCCACCCAAGACTACTAATATTCCTCCACCCTAGTGATATCTGACCACCTTGGAACTAAAGTAATGTGTCTGTGCAAGATGAGTATTTACAAGCCAGTGTATTTGTCTCTTTAGGAAATGAGAACTTATTGGAGGTATCTGTAAATATTATGAGATTTTATAAAATTGTCTCATTTAACTGTGGGAGTGCACAAGTCCAAATTTCATTGGGCAGGTTGCAAAACAGGAACTTTGATTAAGCTCCTTGATGAATTTCCCAGGAGGATTGGCCTGGCTGAATTAGAGATGAAAATTTTATTCTGACTGCTGAGATCATCACTTTCCTTGTAAGCCTTTCAAGTGATTGGATGAGACTGCTGTCATTGTGAAGGATGTAGGATGACCTAATACCTGAAAGTAACTTGTTTCTCTCCTTGTTGCTAGGCTACAAAAGAAAGAATTGTATGTAAATTAGAAGGCAATGAAATGCAACCATCTCTTTCTGCCAAATTCTACTTTTGGTGGTCAAGAATACCCTGTTGAAGCAATGAAGTATGAAAACCAGCTTCAACCAGTTGGCTGGACCTGGGCAGATGAAGCCCCTTGCTGTCCTCACTTGAACTTGCTTAATTAACATAGTAAATTTCCCACCCAGGTGTGGAGTTATCCACCCATTTTTTTATCATGCAATGTATATGCCAGCATGATTTCCTGAACATACTAATCATACAGTTATATAACTAGCTATGTATGATCATCCATATGCCTAAAAGCTAATGCAGAATCAAAGCAAATGCTAAAGAGTAACTTAGGTATGTAAGCAAGAGCAAAATCACAACACTGAGAGTTGGGACTGAGGCACTTTAGACTGACCTTGGCTCTTCATCTCTGCAAAATGTGTTTGCCTAACTCTTGGGTTGAAGTTTTCTTCATGCCATCTCTAGTTATCCATAAAGGCCCTGCCTTGAGGCCTAACAAATTGGTTACCATGAAGGGACCAAAATAAATAAATAAAAATGGTAACCAGAGAATGCTTCCAAGGTGAACTGCAGAGGGGTTGTCTGCACCAAGGTATCTCTGACTCCAGTGGCTGCTCAGGATTTTCCTGGAAGAGCCCCTTTCCAGTGGCCAAAGGAACCAAGGCTCATGAGGTTAGGATAGAGGACCGGGTCATCTTCTTCCCCTGGCAGGTGAGTTAGTTCCATTATTCATTAATTCTTTTTTCATCTGGCTGGCCATAAGTTAGCCTTTGGTTTACCTTTGCTAAGGTAGTGGAGGTTTGATTACAGTGGGAGAGGTTTTGGTAGGTTTGAGTCCCACTCCCTCACTCCCTTAAAAGGAAACCTGCTGTTTGGCTTTGGCTAACTGCCAGTTAGCATTTGGTTTACCTTTACTATGGTAGTGAATATTTGGTGGTAGTGGGAGAGTTTTCATGGGTTTGAGTCCCACTTCCTCACTGCCTTAAAGGGGAAGTCTGCTGCCATTTGTGCCTTTGTTTTGCTGTCCTCTTTCTCTGTCTCTTTCTGCCACCATGGGGAACAAGGTGTCTGTACCCGAGTGCTTACCACTAGGAAGCGTCCTGAAAAATTGCTCTAAATTTGGGGGATCTGGGTTACAGAAAAGTAAATTAATTATTTTTTGTAATGAAGATTAACCTAGATATAAATTAAATTACAGAAAAATTTAGCCAAAAATATAGATCTTTGAATTTTAATGCTATATTGCAATTAAACATGTTTTGCCAACAGCAAGAAAAATGGGCAAAAAGTAGCATATGTTCAAGTTTTCTTTGAGTTGTGAATAAATAAAAAAAACTAAAAAGTTGTGAGTTAATGCTGTATGAGTCCCCTTCAGGCCCAGTCAAAGATCTTAAAAGCAGTAAAAATTAAAAATGTGAAATAATGGAAAGGTTAAAAACAACCATACTGGAGGAGTAAGAATTATATGTGAAATTAGTAAACTTTTTGTTTCTGTTGTTGTATCTTAACTCTTTGTGTTTGTCTGTTTGTTCGGTATATATATTCATACCTCCAGATGGTAATATTAAATTAACAAATAAAAACTCTTAAAAGAACTCTATTCAAATGGCAAAAAAGTAAATTAAATAAGCACTTATGTTAATATAAAAAGCAAAGAGTCTGTTTATCAAAATAACATTTTTTAAAATTTTAATCTTATCATATCCTGAAACTCTAAAACAATTCATGTCCTTTTTTAGGGTTGTTGGGGGTACTGGAAACACTCCACCCCTCATTTAGCTCAAATATGTATGTGTTAATCAGAAAAAGTTGTACATGGGAATGGAGGACCCCCAGCAAGCTGCTTTTTTAAAAATAAATAGAGTAATAGCACAGACTGGAACATTTAAGGGGGGTGGACCCTAACTGACCCTGTGAATTGGATGTAGCCAGCACCAATACTAACTTTGGGTGGGATTTGTGGCAAAGAAAACACTCTAAGCAAATACCCCTTGGGTTTTAGTCCCAATTGGGGAAAGGGGCCAAATTATAATATAACCCCTTGTAAAAACAACTATGTACAACATATCATGCCCTAGTGCATGTAGAGGGCTTAACCCAATAGTATCCAGTCACTCTAAAACCTACCATCCCTATCCAGGGGTGAATTGCAAATACTAGAAACAAAACAGGAAAAATGGACTGTTGTGGGTTGCCCTCTGTGGAGGAGAGATCTGCAGAAAGATATCTGAAACACCTGCCAGCAATGACAGGTAACATTTCATCCTCAGCAGAAATGGATTAATTTCTTAACCCTCAGATTCTGGGCAAGAAGTTCTTCACATATGGGTGATCTTGGTGGCTCATCTCCATGTCCATCCAGCCCATCCCTTGTGCTACATGGATATCTCTTTTTATGTTCAGGGATCACTCCCTCAGGATTCCAGGTAGCCTCTCTTCCTGTAGGAATCTTGCAAGCAGAAGCTTATTGACACCATAAAGCCACTGCTTTGCAGGTAGTCTTGGAGCCACAACTAAAATTCATTATCTCCAATCTTGTTCATTCTAAATTTACATCACCTTACCTAGCCCCTCTGCTAATCTAAGGAACTTACCAGGTGCCAGATAATCAACTCTGATGGGTATGAACTCCTGGTCACACATACACACAAAGTCACTTACACACACACACACAATTGCGTAATCTCCTTAGACTCCAAGGGGCAACTCTAGAGCAAGGCCCCAGCACTTTATGTGCTCTAGGAGGATTTCTAAAAAAAAAGGTAGAGCAAGACTTCAGAGGAGAATCTCCAGGAGACCACAGAGTAAGTGAGCTCCTGCTCAGGCATGCAGCTCCTCTCTGACCATCATGGGATCTTTGGAACTGGCACCAGTGGTAAGGCATGCCCAGGATCCCATCTGGAGCTTGCAAGGAGGGTGTGTCTGGGGACTCCAGAGTCTACATTGGTGACTAGAGAGAGCAGAGGGGAGAGGGGACATTCCAGTATCACTTAAACCATCAAAACCCTGAATCTCTGGGTGCAATTCCTGCTCCAGACTGTCAGGCCCAGATGATCAACAAACAATGAAGTTAATCCCTTTATTTACACATGAAGAAACTGAGGTTCAGAGAGGAAGTGATATATCAATGCTCACAAAATGAGTCAAATTTTATCTAGTTCTTCTCATGAGCCTCTTCAGATCCTAAGCCAATGTTAAATGTGAAATAGGAAATTTAGCCTGCTTTCTCCATCTCACAAGAGTTTGGTCTATAATCTTGACATTGTAAAGGGAATATGGGGAACCAGTGAAGATAGGGTAATAAAGTCTTAAAACCCTGACTCCTTCTAAGCCCCGGCCAGGAGTAGGCCTTGGGCAGTGCACAAATAAGTGTCAGAGTTATTCTTGAATCTGCTGGGACTACTTGTGGGCAAGTTTCCTCCTCTGGTCCTTAGATTACAAATAAATGTTGGCATTTATCTCAAGAATCCAATGAGGGGCCGGCTCGATAGCCCACTGGATAGGGCACC
>PVKH010009809.1:0-18608 GCA_004027955.1 Chaetophractus vellerosus
ATGATGAAAGGGATTGCTTGTTTTTATATCTTCCTGACGACAGTGAAAAATAGGTTCTGAAGTCAACAATTCAGCAAATATGCAACCTATTGCCCATATATCTATGAAAGAAGAAAAGCAAGTTTTTGTACATATTTATTATATTTCTTCGGTTATAATTCTGGGTTATGCTCACAACATACATATAAAAATACTTTTCAGTGAAGCAATATACAAAACACAATAAGTGCTTTAAGAAAAAAAAATACATAACATGGAAAAGCAAAATCTCCACATATCGGATTGAAAGCCAAAAAATGTTTACCTGTAAATGTCCTGAGAAAATTAAGTTTGAGAAACTCAATTTAGTAACCAATGAATTTCTTAGAGCCTTTCTAACCACTATTAATAATTTAACCAATGAAGCAGTCAACTGAAAATCTAATACAGGGTATAATACTCAAGATTTTGATGAAGTAAACAAAAACATCATCAGGTAGGGTGATGCAATTCCTTTTTAAGGCAATCAAATGAATACTGATAGAGAAGAACTTATCAGTTTCTGATATAGACAGTACAAATCAAATAAGATGATTGGGAGAAACTCAATTTTTGTATGAAAGACTGTCAACTGCAGTTTATTCAGCAAATTTTAAAGTCTAGAAGCTGATAAATAATACACTGCATGAAACCATAGAAATAGGGCTTATCTAAACATATTCATGTAGATGCTGTCCTTCCCCAGCCCCCCAAAAAAGTTAGTTATCTTTGAAAGTTTTATTAACTATATCAAATCACTAGTTATAGATATTCTATTAGAATTTTACACATCAAAAGACTGTAATTTATATTGAGACTATAATATTGTATTTACAATGCCAAATGTACAAGTGAATTAATCTTTGTGAAATATAGTCACATTTGTCCATTTAAATAAATACTATTTGGGAAGTATTTTCTTAAAGATAATAATGGAAGGGGGACGGATGTGGCTCAAATGGTTGGGCATTTGTCTCCCATACGGATGGACCTGGGTTTGATCCCCAGGACCTCCCGGTAAAAATAAAGAAAAATATAGAAGGCGCGCGGATGCACCATCAGGCCCTGCTGAGCCATGCAGCAAGATGATGACATAACAGGAGAGTGATACCAGGGACAGCCAAGACGAGATGTGCCGAAAAACCAGAAACTAAGGTGGCGTAGGTGGTAGGATGCCTCTCCCACATCGGAGGTTCCCAGGATTGAATCCGGGTGAAGACAGGAGGAGAAGGGTGAAAAGAGAGGGCAGGAAACAGACACAGAGAATTGCCCAGCAAATGGACACAAAAACAGCAAAAATGGGGGGGCACGGGGGGGGGGAGTAAAAATGGATAAAAGTAAGTAATAAGTCTTAAAAAAAATAATGGAATAGTATAGTATAAAAAAGTAGTGTTTAGCAGCCTATGTAATAATCATATTCTGTAAACAAGCTAAATAAGGAAAAAAGTTAAATTTTATCCATTAGCTAGAATTAGTGTGGATGTGCTATTTTGTAAAACAAATTGCCAAATGGAAAAACTAAATAGTAACGTATCATTTATCTGAACTCATTCGGAAATGGTTCCCTTCCATATAAGTTTGCCTTCTGGATAATGGGAACATATACCTTCAATAGCCATTTTTCATTACATTGTTTGCCATCTTAAGAGACCATAAAACATAAGTTTAGTCATTCTTAATGATGCAGCAGGGTCATCATAATCATAAATATCCATCACTAAAGAGGAGGGTAGTAATACTGTTAAGTGTCTACTTTTAAATTCTTACCCCCACCATGTTCCCACCTCATATTGATTGTCACTCTCACCCCTGATATGGATGCCTCTGACAGTCTCATTTTTCTTCCTGCTGGGTGTCTCTACTCCGCAGGTGACTGGGACTATGATGGACTCTCTGATATGCTGCCAGTCATGCTGATTTCTGGTTTGTCTTCTATTCAAAGGATGGGAAAAAGCATCTAGATTTCCCTGTGAATTGCTAAGAAAAGGAACCTCAGTGTAGCAAGTAGGGTTACATTCTAGGGTTTCCTGACTCTTATCAGCTCTAATTTAAAATGGTCACCTGGCTCCTGCACCATCTATACCTACCTTTCAACGCTCTTACTCTATCAATGACTTGTTTCAGTGCACACACACACACACACACACACACACACCACCTGAAACTTTACTCCATAAATGTCCACTGATAGCAAATCGTCATCTCTCTCTTACTATGCTGTAAATAGAAATTACTCGTTTCTGACACAGACCAGGTATAGACAGAATGAGAATGTAATGTGTATACACACTGCTATGAATACAAATATATTTCAAGCTCAAAGATAACAGATTTGGGGATTATTCTTTTCCTATGTTTTTACTCTTCTCCTAACTTCTATCCACAATGGATAACTGGAACTTGACTAAAATCAGAAATTGGTGATTACGTTTTTATCTTGTGTTAAATCTCATTTACTCACAAACAGTGAACCCTATTGAAAAGGATGGACTATAGTTAATAGTACAATTATAAAAATGTTCTCTCATGAATTGTAACAAAAGTACCACATAATGCAATGTATTAATAATAGGGTGGTATACGGGAACTCTGTATTTTATGCATGATCTTTCAGTAAACCTATAACTTCTCTAATAAAAATAATTAAACAATAAAATTTTAAAAATCTGGGGAGTGGTTGTAGCTCAGTTGGTTGAGCACCTGCTTCCCATGAACAAGGTCCTGGGTTTAATCCCCGGTACCTTCTAAAAATAAATAAATAAATAAATAAACAAACAAACAATAAATAAATAAACTCTCATTTACTGAGCAACTAAGTTGCAAGCTGGTTAAAATTTCAGTTCCTTATGCTGAGGAAATATGAAATATAGTTGGTTTTCAATTCATACACAAAAACCTTTCTGTCCAAATAAATCATAACTATTTTTCTTTTAATACCAAAGCACTTAGAGATTATTCATAAAACTGGTTTTCAAAGCTCTAGGGGGAGCCGAGGTGGCTCAGGCACACAACAAATGGATGCAGAGAACAGACAGTAAGTGCAGGACAATGGGGCGAGGTGGGGACAAAGAAATAAAATAAATCTTTAAGAAAAAAAAAAAAAGCTCTAGGACCACTCAAAACAGAATTACCTAAGGGTGCATATTTAAAATGGGCCTTATACCCATTTTATACTTCAGTGGGGAGTTCTTTTTTTTTTCTTTTTTTTTCAAGGATTGAACCCAGGACATGGGAAGCAGGTGATCAACCACTGAGCTACATCCAGTCCCCAAAGAGAGTTGGTTTCTTGTTTGTTTGTTTTAGGAGGTACTGGGGATCAAACCCAGAACCTCGTACATGGGAAGCAGGCACTCAACCACTTGAACTACATCTGTTCCCTCAGTTATTTCTTTTAACAGAAGGTTTTAGCTGAATTTGTCTTTTCTTAATGGAAATCTCCCTTTTAGCTAAAGACTGTACCAGTGTTTGGTGAGAGCCCACGGCAGGCGGATTTCTACTGTTACAACATCCTCTACTCCCTATCCCTCGCCCTGGGATATTGCACCATTGATGGCTGTTCTAGGGTATCACCAGTCTCTTCCTATACTCTGTTGCTTTCTGAGATTGTCTATGGGATTTTACTGTTCTCAATAGTGGGAAAGACTAAAAGGCTCAGAAATACAGCCTCCCAGTAAAAGCCACTTATTGGAATGTAAATAGAATGAGGCTCAGATTTTAGCTCTCATTGTTTTTAGGGCCACTCAGTTCCTTCCATTTGCATTTGGTAGTTCTTTCTTCACCCTTTGGCCCATAGCTGCCACAGTCCATTGCTGATAACATGTCCTTGGCAGCCTTTGATCTGTTGCCATATTAATGGCTCAACTGTGGGGTGGGGGGTGGTCTAAGGTCAGTCTCACATTCCTCTACTGTCAAACACAAACTGGTTTTCCTCACAGTCCTGAGACTATTCAGAAAATTTTTCATTAATTTAACAAAATCATTCAACAATATGTCTGAAGTATTTACAATATTCTGGCACTGTGCAAGAGTCTCAGTCCCTGGACAAAGCATAAGTGGTCTGGGTGTCTAAATTTTGCAGAAATCAAACAACCTGATAAAGGAGAACATTATTTTAATTTTTGTTTGCCTTTTTTTTTTTTTACCCTTGAACAGGTTAATCATCAGAATCTTTCCAAATGCAAGAACTTCTTCCTTAGTTACTTTGGGTGCCACCAATTTTTTCATAAGCTTGTATAACAAAAAAATTATGCTTACTTGTCTATTTATAGTAATTTTATACTTTTAGTGCCTTTACTAAATAGAACTCAACAAAAGTAGCTAAATGTAGTCAAAACTGATATTAAGCTAATACCAGTAAAGAGAATATTCAGCAAAAAAATTTCAAAGAAACACACCTAGCAAATTTAGGTAATTTACAGAGCTAGCCCTTTACTATTAACAGCTACTGTTGACTCTCCCTAGCCTTTTACCACCTTTAAGGAAATCTCAAGACTTGAGGAGGGCCCTCTCCTCCCGATTTTCCTCAATTCACAGAAGGGCCCTCTGAGGATTCCACACTGACCAGGTAGCATTATCTCTGAAGCCTCTGTTCTTGTGGCTTTAAATCCTACAGAGTGTGTGTTTATAACAGGTTTTCTTACTTGTTTTTTGTTGTTGTTGTTGTTGTTGTTGTTGTTGGTTAGATGGCAAGACGCTGAGTACTACTACTTCAACAAGACTCAGTCTATTTCCTACCTTAATGAAGGGACAGCAGTTCTAACAAATGGCAAGATAAAAAGACTAGTCATATTGTTCCTTGTTTAGGAAAGGATGGAACTGACAAACTTTTCCCTAAATAGAAGAGGCTTTCTCCAACACTACACTATTTCTGTTTTTTTTTCTTGCAAAGAAAACAATTCTAAACCTCTTTCAGCTATTTTGATCAATAGCTAGGTATGGGCAAAATAAAATTTGCATGATACTGTTTCCAAAGCAACTCAACAGGATAGGATCAGAAACCTCTATTCTTTGAAAGAAAATGCTTTCTTCTTTTGAAAGAACCATGTTCTCCTGTATAATCAGAAATCTAAATCTACCAGAACATAAAGTCTCAGAATATAGAAACAAGACTTTTATAAAGAGACATGAAGTGGTATTTTGCCAAGTAGCTTTATTATTACACCATTTGGTATTTATGATAGTATGGTGCCAACATAGTAAATCATTTTAAAGATTTATTTTTTATTTATTATATATCCCCCCCTTTCTGCTTGTTCTTGCTGTGCTCATTTTTGCGTTCTTCTGTGTGTGCTTGTCTCCCCCCGCTGCGGCGACCTGCCGAGTCAGCTCACCGCACAGCGGCCTGCCTGCTCACGGCGGCTTGCCCTGCTTGTGGTGGCTTGCCCTGCCCGCGGCGGCGCAGCCTGCCCGCTTGAGGCCCCGGGAACCGAACCCAGGGCCTCCCATGTGTTAAACCGGAGCCCCACCAATTGAGCTACAGCCGGTTCCCTCATAGTAAATCATTTTGAACTAACTTACCAATGGCCTTTGTATAATGCCTTGCACCAAGCAAAAGTTCTGGAGCCCGATACCAGAATGTCACCACTACTGGATCCAAATCTGCCAGAGGCTTTAGAGGAGAATTGAATAATCTGGCAAAGCCCATGTCAGCTAAAAAATAAAATAAATTAATATAAAACTCAGTTTGGTATGATTTTAGAACCATTCAGTCATACAAATTTGACAATAGCTGATAACCTTTAAAGCAGGGGTTCTTAACCTTGTTTGTTCCACAGATCCCTTTGCCAGTCAGGTGAAAACCATGGACACCTTACTAAGTCCACACTATAATATGTATTATTTAATAAATATATTACACCTGCACCAACACGTCCCTACAAGAATAATGTTTTTTTTTGAATTTTAATTCAAGCTCATGGACCCCTGGTTAAGAATCCCTGCTTTAAAGCAACCCTTGTCTTCCCTTCCTAACCAGAGGTCTGCACCAAGCACTGGAGAGGAATAGTTCATTTCTCTTTAGTATCCCCCCTTTGAGGTAAATACTATTATAGTACCTATTTTACTGATGAAGAAAATGAAGCTTAAAGATACTCTGACTTGCCCAGGGTCATAGAGCTAGTAATAAAAAGTCAGTGTTAGAATCCAGGTCTTACTGGATTCTATTAAAAATAATATCCTTAAATGCCTTAAAAATATAAAATGGTCTAAAAGTCTCCATGATTAATTATGACTTCTGTATTCCTATTTATCTAAAGCCTGACCACATTTTAGTTTGGTGTGAGCTGGAGACGGCTCCCACAGCAAGAGCCGATGGGGTACTTCCCTTCCCAACTCTACGTTCAGGGACATCATGTTGGTGGCTTGAAACTGGCTGTGGTAGGAGTATTTATCTCATGGAAAATGGAAAATGCTACCAAAGAAAGCCAGGTATTGAACATTTACAGGCACACCACTGTTAAGGACCTTAGTAACACGTATAGAATACGTGAGATCAATTGTTATAATTCAGCATCTAACAAAGGCCTATACCAGAGCTAACTGATTTAAATATTAAAATATTAGAAGAGTAGTAAAAAGGAATCTCTGTTACTATAAGTCCTAGAGATGATCTAATTTTCTTAAGACTTCATAAATACCTTATATCTACCAAGCACTTTGTAGTTAACAAATTGTTTTCACAAACATCATGTATCACCTCATTTAATCCTCATGAGAACACTGCTTTAGTAAGTATTTTGCACCCCATTTCTGAGATGAAGACTCTAATGCCCAAAGCAGTTAAAAGTTAGAGGTGCTAGCACTTAAACAGGAACCATGTTATAATTTAGGATCTGCATTCTTAACCATGGATCTGGCATACAATAAATTAGAAATATAATAATTGCAACTCACAAAGACAAAGTCACAATAAGAATAAGCCTCTCTAATGTGAAATATACAGGGTATATTTTGATTGTATAAGGGGCCCCAATGAACATATAGCACAAAAATTTTTCAACTACAGAGCATCTTTTAATCTAAAACTAATATGCTATAATCCACATTAAAATTTTAATCTACAGTGATTTTATTTCTTTAGAGTTTGAATAATTTATAAATCATTCTGAGAATACTTTAGAATAGCCAGGTCTCAAAAATAAAGGTGTCCATTCTGTAGGGGGTAATGGAATATTTTTCGTAATGGATGGTGGTGACGGCAGCATAACACAACATTGGAAATGTGATTAACAACTCTAAATTGTATCCTTGAGAGTGGTTAAAATGTGAAATGCTATGTTGTAAATGTGCTACCACAATAAAAATTAAAAAGAAAAAAAAAAGCCGTCCAAGGAAGCCTATGCTAATACTACTCTTAACTAAATTTCCCTGTAGCAAAGATATTCAAAATCATTGCACCAATAATGCATCTACTTTAAAGCACTGCTTTATATATTTAATAGATACTGATAATTGTTGATGGTAAAGTAATATGATGGAATGCTGTTTCATCCATTGAAAAGCATTTTATGTTTCTAAAGCCAGTATTTCACTCCTTATTGTCTATTTCCTTAGTTTATTCTAGGCCCCATCTATTCACTGTCACATGAAATTAAGGCCATGAGGAAACAATAAATATTCTTAAAAGCATTTCCTGGGAGTGGATGTGGCTCAAGCTGTTGAGCGCCTGCTTCCCACATAGGAGGTCCCGGGTTTGGTCACCAGTGCCTCCTGAAAAAACAAAAACAAGCAAACAAACGAAAAAACCAACTCAGGGGAGCTGATGTGGCTCAGTCGGTTGAGCTCCAGCTTCCCACACATGAGTTCCCAGGTTTAATCCTGGCCCCAGTACCTTTAAAAAAAAAAAAAAAATCCCTGTCTACTTTATGAACTTTAAAAGAGTTGCAAACCATTTTTCAAATGATTACAAATCAGACAAAGATAACTAGCCTAAACATTACCAACAGTTGTTTTCTTAAAATTAGATATGGGTGAAACTTAATTCAATGAGTAGGGATAGTAAAGTTCTGGTATGGGTGCTAGGTAGGCAGTACCACCAAGATGTTTATAAGAAGGCGAGATTACAAAATAAATGGAGTTGATGAAATAAAAAGGGGATAGAGTATAGGGTTTATGTTGAAGAGCAGAAGAAATATTGGGGAATAGTAAGGAGATGGCACTAAGTCTGTGTGATCAGGATAAATGTGGTAACTGGTACAAACAAAGGAGAGTGTAAGAAGATGATGAATTTGGCTTGGGACAATGGAGGATAGGGGCCAGCACAGCATCAAGACAGAGATAAAGACTTCAGCTAGGATAAGAGAATAGCCTCTGAGATCTAGATCTCTGAATCATCTGTGTAGCATTAAGATTTCAAGGCCATAAGAATTTATCAACTCCTTAAAGATGTCACTGCAGAGGAAGCCATGTGCTAAGCCAGTGCCTAGAGTGTTTGAAAACAAGAGGCTAACAGGAATAAGAAGAAATCACTAATAAAATTCAGAAGTAACAGCAAAAGTGGCAGGTAAAATGGAGAAGACAGTCTCAAGGCTAGATTGGTAAGAAGAACAAATGGCTTAAAGCAGTAAAGAAGAATGGTGACTAAATACCCAAACACAGGCCTCTTGACTTGGTGAGAAAGCGGTCCATCACCGGTGTCCTGTTAGAGGGCAAGAGGGGATGGAATTAGATGCTGAAAGTTCTAGAAGTATAGGAACAAGAGGGAAAAAACAAAATAGAGCAAATGCTAAAGAAGACAATACGGGTAGGAGAAGTTTTATTTTCAAATTGGGAAGAAGACTATGAATATTTAAAGGTGAAGAGAAACTTGAGAGAAGTAGAATGGAGATACTGTAATATGAGGCTTAAGTACAGTGGGAAGATACTTACAAGCCAGAAACCCCATGAGTAAATAGGGCTTAGGAAAGGAAGAGTCACTTGTTCTCTGAGAACGTTTCAAAGACTGAGATGTGGAGAGGAAACGGGGGGTCAATGCAGTCACAATTAGGCCTAGCTTTGCTATCACTAGGCAGAGACTGAGAATTCTAGTCTCACCTTTGAAAGGCTGAGTAAGCTATAAGCTCTCTAAATTGGGCTTCCTTATCAGTAATATCTATCTTGGGGGAGCACTGTGTAAAATAAATGAGGAAATAAATAAAAGGACAAATAAACACTCTGTAATAAATTGTTTGTTTTACTGTCCCCCTCACAGAGAAGAACCATCCTTTATCTCCTTTCACCAGTGTCTGTGGCAAAAAGTAAGTCCTCAAAAAAATGCCTACAAGAAACAGTGTGAGAGAGAAAACAGGAACAGGAGCTTGTGAAGAGTGTTAGAAAGCAAGGGGAAGGGAAGGGGAGGGAAAGAAGACAAAATTAATATCAACAAATTTTTGAATGAGAGAATCTCAGTAAATTCAGAGTAGAGGCTTAAAGAAAGGGAAGTTGGTTTTAAACAGCTGCTTTCGGGACTAGGCTAGTGAATTAGATGAAGTAAAAACCAAGCAGATGGGAAACAGATGTGGCTCAAGCAGTTGAGTGCCTGCCTCCCACATGGCAGGTCCCGGGTTGTATTCCTGGTGCCTCCTAAAGAAGACAAACAAACAAAAAAAAAACAGACATTGAGCAAAACAAACAAACAATGAGCAGACAACAAGCAACAAAACAATGAGCAGACAATGAGCAAAAACAAACAAGCAGGGAGTGGATGTGGTTCAAGCAGTTGTGTGCCTGCCTCACACGAGGGACCCGGTGCCTCCTAAAGAAAAAACAGACAACAAGCAGACAATGAGTAAAAACAACGAGCAAACAGACAAGGGGGCCATCTGGGGAGAGGTGGGGAAATGCTACTGAAAAACCAAGCAGCAGGGCAGGCTCGGTCAAAGTAAGACAGCTTGAATTCATAGTAGGCGAAGTTAGCACAATTTTGTATCGCTTTAGCATGATATATTCTAATAGCAAAGAGAGCAGGCTGATGAAACAATATTTATTTAAAAATCCTTCTAAAATCACTGAACATTCAATAAATATAATTTCTATAAAAAGCAATTAAAAGAAACCATTTCTTAGTTCATTTTCTCCCCAAATATATCGCAGGTATAAATGACGCTGCTTTCTTTTAAAACCTTCAGAGTTGCAAAGGAAAAAAAAATTTTTTAAAGGAGGTACTAGGGAATGAACCCAGGACCTCATACATGGGAAGCAGGTACTCAACCAATCCACTCCCCAGTGAGAGTTGGTTTTTTTGTTCATTTGTTGTGTTTTTTGTGTTTTAGGAGGTACCAGGAATTGAACCCGGGACCTCGTACATGGGAAGCAGGCACTCAACCACTTGAGCTAAATCTGTTCCTCAAAGGAAATTTTAATAAACAGATATGACCCCTGCCAATGCCTTAAAGTAAGAAAGATTTTATATGTTTACATACATACTCATTTTGAAAAGCTATGTCGAAACCTGGCATAGGACATGCAGGCCTGAGGGAAGCGGGTACCTGTGAGGGTCTATATGATAGGTCATGGTGGGGAGAGATGTTTTCAGGGAAGGGAACATTTGGCAAAGCTGAGACAAAAGTAAGATTTAGGGGATTATATTTAGGGTGACTGTGCAGGGCAGGGGTGGTGGCATAAACACATGCTTGGAATATGATGTGGGAAGGAATGTTTTTGTGGGCTTGCTTATTTATTCCCAGTGATGCTGTAACCAAGAATTAAGAATTAACAAATAATTATGATTATTAAATCATTATATAGATGTCTTTATGTTATAAAATAGCCACTAGGCCACTGAACTCCTTTGTTGGTTTAAACAAATAAACTCTTTCTCAATGTCTCAGGAATTGGTATTTAAAGTATATCTGGTGGGCCGGCTGGATAGCCCAGTGGATAGGGCGCCAGCATATCACATGGGAGGCCCCGGGTTTGGTTCCCAGGGACCTCTCCTAGCGGGCAGACCGCCATGGGTGGGCCAGAGCCGCCACGGACATGGCAAAAGCCGCCACAGGCAGGGCAGGTTGCCCGCTAATGGAGCGCAGCCAGCCACCTGCGAACTGAGAGCCGGCCGTGAATGGAAGCAGAAGCCGCCCACAAGCGGGGAAAGCCGCGCCTGCGCAGTGACCAGTCTCGGTGCGTCGCCGCAGCGGGGGGGAGGGGAGATATGTAATAAAATAAATCTTTAAAAAAAATAAATAAATAAAGTGTATCTGGAGGAAAAGAACCTGCTTTTGCTCAGTATCAATGCCTCAGCTGAGAAGCAGAATCTTATTTCAGGAATAAACCTGAGGGTTATAAACTATCTCTCTCTATTTCCCAACATCTTATCTAGAAATAATGTGATGAATTAATTTTAAAATTAACTACTTAAACAAGGGAAACCACCGTCTTTGCAGTCACTTTAGTGTTTTAATAAATTATCTTACGAATAATTACCTACCTATTTTGACTCTCCCCCTCTCAGGACCTTCTCCCATTACTAGGATATTTGCTGGTTTCTAGAAATAAAAATAGAGCATTCAAATTACTATGCTTATTCTTTTGACATGCTCTAAAATGAAGAAAAAAGAATTCTTGTAATATGAAATTATCACTTCTATATTTTCATCAAAACTATAATCAAATATTAAGCACCCTCTATGTAGTTAAAGCATTTAACATACTTGAAGTTAACACTAACTTTATATAAACATTATTGCTATGGAATTATACCTTAGTTTCAAAATTGTATCATACAAATAAGTACAAAGTAATTAAAGCTACTATTTTCTATTCATCCCATAGAAGAAACTAATAATAATAATTTTAATAATAATAAACAACCCTGCACAAATTATAGTCTGCTTATTGCCCACAACAAAGAATTTATGTGGCTGAAAATTTTTATATAAAATTTCAAACCACAACATAATTACCTTCATTTAAGTGAAGCGATGGAATATTGCCCACTAAATATTTTTTATTATAGGGAAACATGACCAATATTCCATAGAACCCATTAAAATTCATATATCTTTTAAGCTGTAGTGCATGCAAAAGTGATAAATTGTAAATATAAAATCCAAAGCTAATCCAGAGCTATATAAAGAAAAGAATAGGGTGCAAATATATCCACCATCTTTTAAGTTACCCTCATTTGGAAGCAGAGGAGTTTTGGTTTTGTTTTGTTTTGTTTTCCCTTTTTGGGTAAGTAAGTCTCCTTTGTAAATGCTTTGGAGAGAAAATTTGTGTTTTTAACTTATTGACTCATTCATTCAATCAATAAGTATATTTTATTGTCTTCTAGACACTAAGAGAAAAACAAAAGTAAACAAAGTGCCTCACCTTCACAACCTCGTACATGGGAAGCAAGCGCTCAACCACTTGAGCTACATCCACTCCCCTAATTTGCTTTTTTTGTTTGTTTTGTTATTTACTTTAATTTTATTATTATGAGGACTTTTTTTGGACTTGGCAGAAAACTTGAAAGGTACAAAAGTTTTTATACAATGAAAGGTCTTCCTGCTGCCACCCAGTCTCCCCCCCACCCAATTAATTTGCTTTTAAAAATGTATCTATGAAAACAACAAGTGAAAAAGTTCAAAGGAAGATGTGATTAACCGGGAATTCCATAGTTAATGGACGTGTTCATTGTGGGAAAGGGAGAGGAGTTGTCCATGAGTCAGATCCTGAAGAATGAATACAAACTAGCATGGCAGAGAAGAAGGGCGAGGTCACTACAGGTGTGGAAAGGGCTATGACTGTGGTATGTGAAGGAGACAGAAGTCTAACTTGACAGAAATGAGAGGACTCACGTTGGGGGTAGTAGAATAAACCTAGGCTCAGTTTGGTCTTCAAAGCCAGGGGAAGTAATCTGACCTTGATATTACAGTGATTACAGGAGAGGGGGAGGCAAGGGAACTGAGTGATGTGATAAGAGCTTTATCGAATGCCTCCTCAACTGAAATGGAGAGACAGATTAAAGAAGCAATTAACAGGACTTTGTGACTGGTTGAAGTCAAAAGATTAAGAAAATGGGAGATAAAGATGTCACCAAGATTTTGAATTTATGTGACTGGCAGAATGGTGGTGCCTTTTATGGTAATAGAGAAGTTAGGACAAGCACTGGTCTGGGATAGGAGACAATGCAGAGAGGGAGATGACATACTGAGTTTGAGTAATGTGAGATGTCTAAGAGAATAGGAAAATTTAGATTTGAAAGGTGTTGTCACTAGAGTGTGATAACTAAAGACATAAGACAGGATTAGTTCATCAGAGCACAAAGAGATAGCAGTCAGACAAAAGCTGAATCTTCAAAATTCAAGTTTTGACATTTATCAGAGATCTATCATATATAAAACATTGTACTGAAAACTTTCAGGAGACAAAGAGAAATAAAACATGAAGACCTTGACATCAAGGAGCTTAAAATCTAATAGAGAAAGAAAGACAGCTTTTTAGAATATAAGGCAGATTGTGAAAAATACCAAAGCAGCAAAATAAAATGCTAGGAACAAGTGATTCTTTTCAGTGAACTTCAGAAGAGTCTTTAGGAAGGAGATGACTTTGATGACTTTAAGAATGACTAAGAATTTGGTAAGCAAAACTGAAGAATGAATTTTCAGGCTCATGGAATCATATAGATAAGGACATAGTCATGTACAAATAAAAACAGCTATTAGGAGAGCTTACAAGTATTCTGATGTGATTAGAGCACGGAACATTCAGCATAGAAATAGACTGGGAAACTTTTGGGAGTAAAATGTCACATAAAGGAGACAGAAATTTATTCTATAGGAAAAACTGAGATGAGGCGGTAAGATAATGAGATTTATATTTAGGAAGAAACTCCATGAAAAAACGGATTGGAAAGGGTAAATGGACCACAAAATAGAGACAGAGAGACCAGCTGGCAGTGGACTACAACAGTCCAGGCAAAAGTAAAGGGGCCCTAACTTGTGACAATGGTTATGGAAGAATATATAAAGAATAATTCAATATAAAAGTTCAAACATAGCATCACTTTTTTACACCCCCCCCCCACAGTGATTCATTCAACAGATATTTATTGAGCAGTGGATTAGATGGGTAGATGCTGAAGATACAGCAAGAAACAGAACCTGTTAAAAATTGTTGCCCTCATGGACCTTACATTCTAGCGGGAAGAATGCTATTCAGATCTTTGTATGTCTTATACCATTTTGTCCTTCAATTCTTCCATTAATACCTACTGTTGTTTACATTTCATTTTCTGTATTGTACTATTTTGAGCCTCTTCTCATTTCTTTCAGTATATGTTTTTCTTATATTTTCTTTGTGGTTACCATGGGACATACATTTAATGTTCTAAATATATAACATCACACTTTAATTGATACCAACTTAACTTAAATAGCATACACAAACACTCTTCCTATACCCTTCTGTCCCCCCACCTTTTTTTGATACTTGTTACAGATTAAATCTTTATATGTTATATGTGCAAAATCATAGATTTGATTGGTTTGGGCTTTAAAACATGTAAAACATAAAAAGTAGAGTTACATACCAAAATACACAATGCAATTGTACTGGAATTTATAATTTCCCATGTGGTTACCTTTGCCATAGGTCTTTATTTCTTTATGTCACTTTGATCCACTGTCTAGTGTTTTTTCCTTTCAACCTGAAGAACTCTGTTTAGTATTGCTTGTAGGACAGGTCTAGTGGTGATGAACTCCCTCAGTTTTTGTTTATCTGGGAATGTATGAATCTCTCCCTCATTTTTGAAAGAATATCTTTGATATAAAATTATTGACTGGTAATTTTTTCCTTCAACACTTCAAATATTTTGTCACTCTGCCTTCTTGCCTGCATGGTTTCTGATGAGAAATCAGTACTTAATTTTTTTTTTTTTAAGATTTATTGTATTTATTTTCTCTCCCCATTCCCTTGTTGTTTGCACTTGCTGTGTATGTTTGTCTTTGTTGTTTCTTTAGGAGGCAATGAGAACCAAACCCGGGACCTCTGATGTGGGAGGGAGGCACCTAATAGCTTAAGCCACCTCCGTTCCTTGCTTTGTTGTGTGTCTCGTTATGTTTTTCCTCTTGTGTCTCTTGTTGTGTCATCTTGGCATGCCAGCTTGCCACGCTTGCCTGTTGCACCAGCTCGCTGTCCTGCTCATCCTCTTTAGGAGGCACCAGGAACCCCTGCTTCCTGCTTTGTTGTGTCTCTCACTATGTTTTTCTTCTTGTGTCTCTTTTTGTGTCATCTTGTTGTGCCTGCCTGTCGCATCAGCTTGCTATCTTCTTTAGGAGGCATCGGGAACTGAACCACAGACATCCCATGTGGTAGGCGGGAGCCCAATAGCGTGAGCCACATCTGCTTCCCAGTACTTAATCTTATTAGAACTCCCTTGTACATGACACATTGCTTTTCTCCTGCAGCTTACAGAACTTATTCCTCGTCCTCAGCTTTCTACAGTTTTACTACATGTCTGGGCTTTGTTCTCTTTGAGTTTATCCTGTTTAGGATTTGCTGGGCTTCTTGAACGTGTATATTCATGTCTTTCATTAAATTTGGGAAATTTTCTGCCAATATTTCTTTGAATATTCCTTTTGTCCCTTTCTCTTTTTCTTCTCCTTCTGGGACTCCCATAATGAGTATATTGGTATGCTTGATGGTGTCCCACAGGTGTCTTAGGCTGTTTGCTCTTTTTAATTCTTTTTTTTCTTTCTGCTTGTCAGCCTGAATCATTTCAGTTGTCTTGTCTTTGAGATCACTGATTCTTTTCTCTGCCAGAGCCAATCTGCTGTTAAAATCCTCTAGGGAAGTTTTCATTTCAGTTATTATGGCCTTTAACTCCAGTAATTTTGTTTCATTCCTTTTAAAATTTCTGTCTCTTCATTGAGATTTCTCATATTGTTTGTTCAGATTCATCTGAGCTTGCATGGAACGTGCTTCTTGTCCTAGGCTTGTGCTTGTTTGTGGGCCTTACGAATTCCCTAGTTTACAGGAATTCAAATGCCCCCCTACTCTCTATGAAATACTTTCACCCTCTCCAGGGTGCCTATTGTATGAATTAATGCAGTTAATCCTTTGTCCCAGGCAGTTTTGATTTAATTATTCTATTCTTATACTGCTTTAGTTGTCTTGAAAGCTGTTTCTGCCTGTAGGATAAGTTCTGGGAGGGAATCCCCATACAAGTTTCCTGGTTCAGTCTTTCAGGCTTCCATCAGGCAGTTTAGCACCAACACACAGGCACCCCAGCATGCACAAAGGGATTACTCTGCTCCCCCCGGAACAGGACAGGGACCATAGTGGGAGAGCAGGCTGGCTCTACCCTGCTCTGGTGAGGGTGGAGAGGAGCTTGCAATGGTGCCACAAGCTTTGCCTACTGTTTTTTGAGGTACCAGAGCTGGGAATTGAACCCAAGACCTCGTATGTAGGTAGCCAGCACTCAACCACTGAGCCACATTGGCTCCCCGCTACTGTTTTTCAAGTTTGCCTTTTCTTGATTTGGCCCTTGCCTGTTACGGAAAGCCTTTAACTCTTTTCTGGGGTTTTGAGGAAGATGGGAGTTTTTGCTACCCATTCAAAGATTCTGTGGATGAACAGCACCCTGGAGTGTCTTACAGCACCATGTTAGTCAACCAGAACCTGGTAATACGCTCTTAAGTGTTTACTGTATTATTATGACTTGTAACATACATAAATGTTCCAAATGTTCTTTTGTATGTATCATATATTATATTAAAAATAATAAAGACCAAAAATGCACAAGGAATAGGGATAGGTACTGGTGGAGGTGAGGTAGGAGAATATTTCAAGCATTATTTTAAGTTCCTCAGAGAAAGTCTCCTTGAGAAGGTCACATTTGAGATAAGCCCTGAAGGAAGCCAGGTGAAGATCTAAGGGAAGAGAACTCCAGGAATAGCAGAAAAAAGAGCAAGATGAAAGGCTTGAGGCAGCAATGTACCTGGTGAACTGGCAAGGACACCAGAGAGAACAGGGAAGTACAGGTTAGGAAGAACAGGGTGATGAAGCGGTGACAGGACCAGAGGGAAGGCAACCCAACAGAGGGACTGCTTGCTATTTCAGATGGTTCTACTTTGGGCATAAGTTATTTTGTATCAGAACTGGATAGGTTCTTAATTACTGTTGGCCCTGTACTCTCAGTGTTGATGAGGGCTACTGCAAGTTTTGCAGAAGAGCAAAGTCATGGAGCAGTTAGGAAAAACTGGTGAGCGAGTGGGCTGTAAACTGGAGAAAGAGCAGTGGCCAGTGTGGCTAGAGTCAACTTAGGCGAAGGAGAGTAGTGGGCGAAGCAGTCAGAGAGGTTAAGACAAAGGTTGGGGAATGGGGTGTTGATCACGGAGAATCTTACAGGAACTTGGAGGGACTTTTAAGTTTTCTGTGACGAGAACTAGCATCATTTTGGTATATTATCTTTCTGTCTTACCCATAATTTTTACGTAGTTGTATAATATAGATAGATTTTGGTATTCTTGATATCTGATTGTGGGGCTTAGAGAGACTGTTATTTTCTACTACATTATATATTTCTATAATGTTCAATTTTTTATATTTTGGTATTGTTTACCCAGTAAAATGTTATTTTAAAAATATAATAAAAAATAAATAATGCTGAGGAGAATAAAGGAAGGTTAGGCTATTAAGTGTTTACTGTATTATTATGACTTGAAAAAGAACAATGAAAGAGCCTTGAAAGAGTACCAAAGGTAAGAAAACCTAAGACACACAGGGTACTAGAAGCCAAGTGCATTTAAAAAGGAAGAAGTGGTCATCAGGTACAATAGAATGAAAACTGAGAGGCGAATGGATTGGACAATTAGAAGGCCATTGGTGACGTAGGAAAAGATTATTTCTGTGCATTTACAGAAGCCAATATATGAGGCCCGAATAAGTGGAAAGAAGGTCAAGGCAGGTAAGAGTACACTTTTGAAGGCCTTAGTGATAATGGAATCTCTGGGACATAATTGAAATTGAAATATCAAATAAACCGTCTTACGTATCATTTGTTACATTATTTGTAACACCTAAATTTTGAGCTTAAATCCTTGCAAAATAAAGATAGTGAGATAAAAACAGTATGAAATATAGGAGCAAAAGTTGCTTCACATAAAAAATGAAAACAGATTATGCTGAATGGGAGAAATGCAGGAAACTGGTTTTAGATCACTGCTAGGCAATTCATTAGAAGTTCTTGCAGTCACACTATGTTGAAACAGAAAACATGAGCACCAGAATGGAACGAAGATACAAAGAGAGAGAAAAAGGAACTAATTAGTATTGAAATTTCTAGAGAATACCTTTGATGGAACATACTTGAAGCTTGTGAAAGTTGTAAGTGTAGGGTCACCATTTAGAGCCTGAGACAAGGGCAGAGACAGTGACATGGCCTACAAACTCTTTTGTACTGTCTGAGAAAGGAACCCAGAGCTTTGTCAGTATCCACAAAGGAGGGTGCCTGTAGCCAAGTTAAGACCCAGAATTGCAGAAGCAGTCACATTTTAAAATATGTACCCCTTAACTGGGATTTACCTGTCCCTTTCAGAACAAGTAAATAAATGTTAAGATCACAAGATACTTGATGTTTCAAAATAACAATAATAACAACAAAGTAAACGATATAATCACCACTACAGTGC
>PVKH010009810.1:0-18605 GCA_004027955.1 Chaetophractus vellerosus
CTGCCCTGCCCGTGGCGGCTTTTGCCTGTCCGTGGCAGCTTTTTGCCCTGCCCACGGCGGCTCCGGCCCGCCCATGGCGGCTTGCCATTCTCAAGGCGGTCTGCCCGCTAGGAGAGGTCCCCGGGAACCGAACCCAGGGCCTCCCATGTGGTTTCCCAGCGAGCTCTTTATCCACTGAGCTATCTAGCCAGGCCCTCTGCCAATTTAAATGTGACTCTGGTATAAACAGTAAAATGACTGATTAAAAAAAACAAAAATGTAGTCTTTTGCTGGGCAACCATATGTCTAGGCAACACTTCTGTTATCACAGAAGACACAAAGAATAGCCATCTGGGTGACAACTGACAGCCTCTGCCCCAGGAGGCCTTCAGCTACCTTTCAACTCACACTCTTTGAGTGACTATTCACCCCGACTAAGGCCAGTTTTACACCTTCCTTCTTCACAAAGAATTTATCATCACATCTTCAAACACACTCTGTGTCCTCTGTGGCAATCTCTAGGAATGTTTCCACCATTCACTCAGCTACCTAACTCAGACATCTGGAAGACAATATCCCTGCTTTTCAATCCTAAAATTTCCTACATCCAGATTGGCCACCAAGTCCTGTTGCTTCTTCCTGAGAAACTTCTTCCTCATCTGGCCTCTTCTCTCCATTTGTGCCCCCAGTGTCATAGTTCAGGGTCTCAATATTTCATCTCATTCCCTCTTTTATTGATTTATTCAATAAGTAATTAGTGAGCACCTGCTTTGTAGCTAGTAACAATGTAATTGATGAAGATTAAAAGATGCCTTTGACCTTCAGCAGCTCCAAGGGAGGTGAAAACAAAACCAACCAAACCAAAACACTCATATAACTAGAGGGGGACGCACAAGCTCCTGACACCTACTTTTCTCCACACCACCCATCCACTGAATTCTAACTTGTTCTTCTCACTGCTCAAGAGCTATGAGTGTTTCTCTATTCCTTATTTAAAATCAACTCCTGGGGGCTGGCTGTAGCCCAGTTGGTAGTGTGCTGGTTTACCACATGGGAGGCCCCGGGTTCGGTTTCCGGGGCCTCCTCGAGCAGGCAGACCGCCTTGAGAAGGTAAGCCAACACGGGCAGGGCAGGTCAAAAAGCTTCAGCGGGCAGGGCAAGCCCCCGTGAGCAGGCAGGCCGCTGCACGGTGAGCTGACTCGGTGGGTCGCCGCACTGGGGGGGGGGTGGACAAGCAGACACAGAAGAACACAAGAATGAACACAGCAACAACAAGCAGAAAAGGAGGGATATGTAATAACTTTTTAAAAATAATAAAATAAAATTTAAAAAATAAAAAGTTAAAATCAACTCCTGCGTGTCTCTTGTTGAGGGACAGATGCTACTAAAATATTTTAACAAATAAAGTGGTATGAGTACTGACCAGAAACAGGTAAGGCGTTGCGCATGGGTACCAGATGAACCAACACGACAAAGGAACTCTCCTCTTCCTTTGGCCCCCAAATTAATCCTCCCTGTAAGCCGCCCTTGAGCTAGATATTCTAACCCCTCTGAGCTGCTCTTTGTTCTACTAACATGCCATGTTCTATTATGACCCTGTGTTTTGTCCATGCTGTTCTTACTGGCAAGAATGTTCTTACGCCCTTCGTGGCAAATTTCTCTTCCTCCTCCTCACATCTCCTCCTCACATCTCCTCCTCTTCCTGACTGCTGACATGATGTCTTCAAGGTTCATTCATGTTGCTGCATGAGCCAGAACTTCCTTGCTTTGTACAGCGGAGTAATGTTCCATTGTATGTATGTACCACATTTTGTTTATCCGTTCATCGCTTGATGGACACTTGGGTTGTTTTCTTCTCTTGACGATCGTGAATAAAGCCACTATGAACATTGGTATAAATACCTATTTGAGCCCCTGCTTTCAATTCTTTTATGTACATACCTGGAAGTGGGATTGCTGGGTCATATGGCTATTCTATGCTTAACTTTCTGAGGAACCACCAAACTGGCTTCCACAGTGACTGCACCATTTTAACGTTCCCACCAACAATGAATGAGAATTCCTATTTTCCCAATCCCTCTCCAACACTTGTAGTTATCCACTTTTAAAACAGTAGCCATTCTAGTGGGTGTGAAATGGTATCTCATTGTGGTTTTGGATTTGCATTTCCCTAATAACTCATGATGTTGAGCATCTTTTCATGTAATTTTTTGGCCATTTGAATATCCTCTTTGGAGAAATGTCTACTCAGGTCTTTTGCCCATTTTTAATTGGGTTATTTGTCTTTTTGTTGCTGAGTTGTAGGATTTCTTTATATATTCTAGGTAGTAAACACATATTGGATATGTGATTTCCAAATATTTTTTTTCCAATTATGTAGATTTTTTCACTTTCATGATGAAGTCCTTTGAGGCACAAATTTTCATTTTTATTTTTGATGAGGTCCCACTGATCTAGTTTTTCTTTTGTTGCTTGTGCTTTGGGTATAAAGTCTAAGGAACCATTGCCCAACACAAGTTCCTGAAGATGCTTCACTAGGAGTTTTATAGTCCTGGTTTTTATATTTAAGTGTTTGATACATTTTGAGTTAATTTTTGTATATGGTGTGATATAGGGGTCCTCCTTTATTCTTTTACATATAGATGTCCAGTTCTCCGAGCACCATTTGCTGAAGAGAGTATACTTTCCCCATTGCAGCCTTGTCAAAAGTCAATTTTTCATAGACATGAAGGTCTACATCTGAAATCTCAATTCAATTCCATTGGTATGTGCCAGGACTATTCGCTTTTGACCACAGCAGCTTTGTAATGAGTTTTAAAATCAGGAAGTGGGAGTCCTCCTACTTTGTTCTTCTTTTTTAAGATGTTTTTGGCTAGCCAGGGCCCCACTACCATTCCCAAAATTTTGATGATTGGCTTTTCCATTTCTGCAGAAAAGTCTGTTGGAATTTTGATTGGGATTGGGTAGAATCTATAAAGGATTCTCAGTAGAATTGACATCTAACAATTTTTAGTCTTCTAATCTATGAGCATGGAATGGCCTTCCATTTTTTTAGATCTTTGATTTCTTTTAGCAAAGTGTTCCCTGTATAATTCCTTTAGAACCTTGATTAAATTTATTCCTAAATATTTGATTCTTTTAGTTACTATTATGAATGAAATTTTTTAAAAAATCCTTTTCAGATTGTTCATTGCTGGTGTATAGAAACATAACTAATTTTTATATGTTGTTTTTGTGTCCTGCCATTTTGCTGAATTTAATTTTTAGCTGTTGTAGCTTTCTTATTGATTCTTTGGGATTTTCTATATATAGGGATCATGTCATCTGTGAACAAAAAATTATTTTACTTCTTTCTTTCCAATTTTGATGCCTTTTATATATCATTGTCAATAACTAAGCAATATTCTATCCAGAAGATCCATCATAATTAAATTATATATTCTGTTGTGGTTGAACATTTAGTTTGTTTAATTTTCTTGTGATTACAAATTACCCTACACAACATTTATACTTTATATTATGAAAAATTCAATCATAAAAAATGAGGTACTATAATAGCTCCCCATAAGCTAATTACCTAGATTGAAGAATAATTCACATCTGCAATATTTGTACTTTTTGCTAAGGCATTTAAAACACAGATAGCAAGACTTTTACCACTAAATACTTCAGTTTGCATCTCTAAACAATACAGATAATCCTTAACCACAATGTCAGTATCACTCCTAAGAAAATTAACATTAATCCTTAATATCATCTATACCCAGTCAATAGTCAAAGTTTAAGAGTACCCAAAATATCTTTTTACAGTTTTTTGCTCAAACCTAAGCCCAAACAAAGCCCATGAATTGCAATTTGTTATTATGGCTCGTGACTCTCTTTTAAACTAGACTCTTCCTTTCATCCCCAGTGTTTTTCAATTCCATTGACTTGTTGAAGAAATTGGGTCAGTTTTCAATAAGTATTTTCCGTCTTCTGGATTGCTTCCTAGAAATGTCATTAACCATTTTTCTCTGATCTTGCATTTATAATGAAAGTTTTATCTTAATCACAGTTTTGAAAAAAAAAGACTTCACAGGGTACAATATGAAATATTGCTTCAGAATATATATTATGTAAAGGTATTCCATGAAATGTGATGATAAAATTAATTCGTCAATGACTTTAAGTAGTGACAGCCTGAGCTGTCCATTTTACGGTTGTCTTCCCCCCCCCCCCTTTATACCAGCAAGCAATCTGTGGGGTGATGTTTTGACATCTTGCAAATATCCAGTCCCTTTCACCCTTTCCCCTAATGATTTTACCATCCACGGGTGAACATGGCTAAATCAAACATCTCATTTGGGATTGGAAAATGATAATTTCTATTTCTACCATTTCTCCTATATTTACTAGCTAGAATTCTGTTGAGATTGTATTTCCTTCTACAGTAATTAATGGAAATTCTTTCGTAAGGAAAGAGCTTTTCCTTATTAACTAGAGCTACTTGGTGACCCTGTGTTCTGCATAATAAACCACCCAGACTCAGTGGTATAAAACAAGAATGTTCATATTGAATGTTGTATTCATGGATTCTGTGAGTGGAGGAGTCAGACAGGGCACGACAACATGTCTGTTCTGTGATGCTTGGGCCTCAACTGGAAAGACTCTAAGCTGGGGATGACTCAACGACTGAGTTCTTGAATGATCTCGAGGGCCCTTCATTTGACAGTCTCTCCTGGTCCAGAATGACTTAAACACGGAACTCAGCTGGGACTCTTACCCAGAGCTCCTTGTGTCTATTAGTGTTGTTTGAGCTCCCTCAAAGCAGGGTAGCCTCAGGGAATTGAACTTTTCACATAGAGACTCAGAACTCCAGAGAACTGCCCAGTAGGCAAGGCAGAAGCTTCATTTCCTTTTATGACCTACCTTCCGAAATCACAAAGTGTCACTTTCATCGTAACCTATCGGTCAAAGCAGTCACAAGCTTACCCAGATTCAAGTAGAAGGAACAGACACCCAGCTTCTTGCTGGGAGGGTCAAAAGGTCACTTTGTGGATGAGCATGTGGGAGATATGGTCATCTTTGGAAAATACAATTTGCCATATCCCCAAATGCAGTTCCTTTAGAGAGACAAAACAAATGCCTAATTCTCTTAAATCACCGATTTTCAGCATTAAGAAACCAGTGAAATAGATATTTTGAATGGTTACAAATTAGGGTGTATTTCTGAGGTGAGTGTGAGGCATTCTCATTTTTGACTAACATTTTGAACACATTGATTTGTTAAATACTCGATATGTTTCAATCTATTCTTTTTGATTCACAGATTGCCCCAACTTTGGCTCAAGGAAGCCCTTCAAGCTGGCTTCTCTATCAATTTGATACTATTCAGTTAGCCTTTGATAGCTTCTTTGCTTTCTAGCATAAGATGCCTCAGGATCATATTATATATTTTCTATTTCCCATCTGAAATTAGCCATTTCTAAGGAACCCCAATTCCTTTTAATGGAGAATGATATTTAGAAACCAAAATCCAGACCACCAAGGATGTTTCATTAATACTGGATTGGCGTTGCTTCCAGTGCTTTTCAGTGGACAGGGCACAGACAGCTGTAAACTCTTTAAACAAATGTATGTATGTATATATGTGTGTATATATATATTTTTAATTCTAAGTTCATACTAATATTTATAATTCAAATTTAAATATTGTAGGGTTTTTATTTATATGTTTGATTTTATACTTTTATCATATTCCTTTTATACTATCTTACAATCTAAACCTTACACTATAAAACTATCTTAAAAACATAAAATAGCTTCAAAATGAAAATGCTAATCTTACTTCTACCAATAAATCATATTAAAGAATGAAGTTTATGATTTCTCTGAAGCTTTTCTTGCTATGTTGCTTTATTTTGTCATTAGAACATGTCACATGAAGTTTGTATAGTAAATGCAGTAGGCTCTAAGGTCACTTGAAATAATTGTTTTCCCTAAGTAGTTATGATACAAACTTTATACATAGCTAAATATATAGAGTTTCAGTTTGCTTCAATTTCTAGAGAATTTGTTTTATTTTTTGAGTATAGAAAGCATATATGTGAATCCAACGTGAAACTATTTATCAAAATACACTGAGATAAGTCCCTGCCCTTCCCCCCATTCCCTTTCATTTTCACAGGTAGTGATTTCTATTATATTCCAATTTATCCTTCCAGTGTTTCTTTTTACAGATATAAGTAATATGTAATTATGTGTCTATATAAACATGCATGCACAGTCATGCAAATTCATATCCCTACCTCTCCATACTATATATATTATGTTTTTCTGCATCTGGCTTTTTATCACTTAGCAGTATAGCTAGGAGTTACCCTACTAAATTCTTGAACTCTTCTTCATTCCTTTTCATGTATATATGTCTTCCATTGAGTGGGTTTACCATATTTTATTTAATCAGTTCCCTATTGATGGAGATTCAGATTGACTTGAGTCTTTTGCTATGACAAATAAAGCCACACATCATAACTACATGCATATGTTATTTTGTATTTGTGCTATGGTATCTTTAGGATAGATTCCTAGAACTAGGATTGCCAGGTCAAAGGATAAAATACATCTGTAACTTTGCTTGGTATAGCCAATTTCCTTCCAAAGGGGCTATTCCATTTTGTGTTCCTAACAACAATGAAAAAGATATTCATTCTCCATAGTCTACTCATCAGAATCAAACTTTTAGATTTTTTTCCACTCTGATAGGTAAGAAATGGTATCTCAGTGTATGATGCTATTATTCTGCATTTTTCCAATATGAGTTTGAGCAGTTTTAATATGCTTAAAGGCCATTTTTATTTCCTGTTATGCATCCTGCCTGTTCATGTCTTTTGCTTATTTTTCTATGGAGTTTTTGGTCCTTTCTTTCAATACCTAGGAGTACTGTTTTGCCATGCAATGATTTTGTTTCCTTTTTGTTTTTGAGTTATTTGACGTACCCTTTGATTTATTTTGGATTTAAGTGATAATTAGGAAGATTTCCCCCAATTCTCAGGTTGTGAGAATTTATCCATTATGACTCTAATATTTTTATTTACAAAGAATTTGTCAATTTCCCTATAGTTGGAAAATTTTCACTATCATTTATATATTTATAAACATCTTGTTGTATAAAGCACCCCCCATTTCCAATTATTTCCTTAAGATAGAGGTCCATGAGTAAAATTTCTAGGGCAAAGAGCCCAAAACATTAAACAATACGTTTTAACACCATACCAGGATTCATTGACAACAAATTATGAGTCTTGATTATGGACAAAATGTTACATCTGCTTGTCAGTTTCCATTATTCAGAGGAAATAATATAATTACATTGAAATTTTCCAGGAGTACATCTGTATAACCAGGTTGTCCCTATATCTTGTCAACCATGTGGACATTAATGGAGTTTTGTTACCCTTTTACACCCCAATTTGCTGACTCATTTCCCCCATCTTCATATTACTCAGCTATTGTATCAAAGGCTCCTCAATTATTGGGGAGGTGACCAGGTGTTTCTTGAGGAAACAGAGCTCTTCCTCTCTGGCCAACTTGTGTATGTCCCCTGCCCAGGAGCCACTTGATAGATGGACCCCTCATTTCCCCTGAGGCAGGTGACTTCCCTGGGAATGCCACATCCCTTGGTGCAGCTCCATTGCTCCTCCAAATAACCTGAGGGCCTGTTTCTTATGTCCTTATAGTACCAGAGCTGTGCTGTGTTCTTTGCAGAGATGGGGAGAATTTATACTTCCTCTACTTGTCACCTGGACTGTTAGTGGACAGGTTGTGCTGTGGATTACAAAGGGTCCTTTGCAAAGACCACTCCTTTGTTTCTGACTTCATCCTATAGTCCTCTCCATTGCCCTATATACCTGTATATGAGGCTGGAACCCCCTCATGAAACTTCATCATCCAACCCTTTTCCCTTGTGTAAATATGAACCATGCAACAGATGTGGCACATCGGGTTGGGTAAGGTGCATGGGTCACCAGATTAGCTGATGCAACAGATGCAGGATGCAAGTTTCTCTGCTTCATCTACTATTTGTAGGATGATATGAAGACTATTTTTAGGGTAGATTATCATTCATTTTCAGTGAAAAATATTGAATGTGTGCTTAGGCATTCTGTAGGGACTAGAGATTGGATGGTAAGGAAAATAAAGTTGTTAACTCCTGGAGCTTATGTTGTAATGGTGGGAGACAGATAATTAACAAATGTACTTTAATGTCAGACAGTTATGAGTGCTATAAAGATAAATAAGTCAAGGTAAGGGGTTAATGTGATGGGGAGAATGTGGTTATTTTAAATAGGGTGGTTAGAGAGCCTGCAGAGGATGTGATGAGAGAGAGACAGGGAGAGAAATGTGGGTGAAGATGGGCAAAGGCAAAGGGATGGAAGTGAAAATGAGCTTGACATACTGGAGGAGAGGCAAGGAGTCCGGTGGGAGGGGCAGAGTGGGAAAGGGAGAGAGAGGGGTTGAGATGAATCAAAGAGGAAAGCCAGGGACTTGACCATATTGTCCTTGTAGGTAAGGACTTGAGACTTTCTTGACAGTGTGATAAGTCTCCGGATGGAGGGTTGTGAGCAGCAGAGAGATCTTATTCAAAGTAAATCATTTTGAAATAAGATTATTCTCATTACTATGTAGTGAACAGCCAGAGGCGCATCAAAGGTGGAATCAAGGACACCAGATTGAAGAGTTTACTGCGTGTCCTTGGGCTAGACTTTTCAGGACAATTCAAATTTTAAAATTCTGTCCCACTTCCCCGTGAGCACTTTTAACTTATCATTCATTTATTCAACCAGTTTTTATTGGGAACCTACTAATATTCAGGCACTGTTCTAGGAGCTGGGGATACATCAGTGAATAGCACAAGTAAAAAACAAAATCTTTGCTTTCAGGAAGCTTTTGGCCTGAAGGCTGGGGGAAACAGACAACAATAGAATTAAACAAATCATCTTCTATGTTAGATAAACGCCAAGGAGGAAAATTAAGCATAGAAGCGGTTAGGAAATATATGTATGTGGAGGGGAGTGACTTGTTAGGGAGGAGGTTAATTTTAGATAAGGGGACCAGGGAAAACTTCACTAAGAGTATGCTTTGAGTAAAGACCTGAAGAAGGTGAAAGACTGGTCAGACAATACATTCTACTTTTTTAAAGAAAATATGGTTATTCATTTATTTGTTCAAAAATCTACTATGTTGGTCGCTGAGGATACAAATGTGGGTAAAACCATATGTTCTTTGCCTTCATGAAGCTTACCGTTCTGATTAATCAATCAATCACAAAAATAAATGTAAAATTATAATTGTGATATGCTGAGGAGAAGTCTGTGGTTCTATGATCACATATAATAGAGGGATTTCGCCCAGCCAAGGTCAGGGGGACCTGCCTGAGCTGAGATGTAAAGGATGAACAGGAATTAACTAAGCAAAAGGGGATGGAAGGCCATCTTTTCTATATGGATCCGGCTGTGGAAGGCCATGTGGTGGAAGAGAACATGACAGACAAGGACTGGAAAGGCCCAGGGCCTTGGCTAGGGATCATGGGCTTCACAGGAAGTTTCTGGGTTTAAGATGCAGAATGAGGAAGTTGTTCACCTGCAAGGTTTGGGTTTTTAGGGTGCAGGATTTTTCTTTTTTTAATCTCTTTTCTATCAGTGAGCAAGGAGGCTTCATTACTGAGGACTCAGACCTGAGAGGACACAAGAAGAGCAAATAAAATCTCTTAAAGTAGAATTTATGCTAGCCAAGTTTAGAGGTTAATGCCACCCAAGACATCAGGGCTTAATTTGCAGGTGGGTGTGGTGAGGCTAAGCAGGGATTAGAAAGCAGAAAAACTGGATGGAAAAGGAGGTGGATTATAAATTTGCAAGGTGGGGAGAAGGAGTTATTTACTTTGGTTGTCAGCCTTGTTTAAAAAAAAACCTGCTTTTTGTTTGTTTGTGAGATAAGAGTTTAATGAAGACTTATAAGAGGTTTGCTATCAGATGAAAGCATCTTAACCCTGAGTTTAGTATCGTTTGAGTATCCCTGGAGATGGAGGTGATTTAGTGGCCATTTCCTATTGGCTGCACATTAGTTAATATGTAACATACAATCTCATGAAAAAAAATTCACTGTTTTCCAACTAATTTTTTAATCCCTTATTCAAATGAAATCTTATGCAGCCCTCAAGTATATAAAATAGATAAAAATGGGGCTGCTATAGTAGAAGGATGGGCAACCTGATTCCCAGCCCCTCAGCTACCTCCTTGCCCCAGTCATGACATTTGAGGTCCCAGCATGGAGACCTAAGACTGCCCAGCAGTTTGAAAAGCTCTGATCCAGTTGATCCCTTTTACCGCTTGTATTCTAAGATGGTGACTTAGAATACAAAACTCATTCAACTCACCTGCAATCACTAAAACTTAATTCCTTTTCCAAACGAGCTTCCACAGAGACATCCCAACATTTCCAGAGATGGGTTCCAGCTCTTACTGATAAGACTTACAAGGTGATTCTTCTTCCCCAGAACTGCCTCTACTCTCCCAACCACGATTTCCTCACCTCCTATCTGCTGGAGGCCCCCAACCAATTGGGCATATTAGGAAAAATTGTGAGAAATTGAAATGGGCAAAAACGATTACTGAGTGTCCTGCCTAAGGGTACCAGTCCATATTATCTCCATCTTTCAATAGTTTGAGCTTTTAAAAACACCCCGCCACTTGTAAAATACTGATAGTAATGCAAATGGTTCTTGTCCATAGAGATGCAAAGTATGTCCCATGGAGATGCATTTGATTATTTCCTGTAGATATGGACCGATTTTAAACTTATTTGTAAAATCATTTCAGTATTCATGATGGCCCATATATGTGTGCACTTTTTGAATTCTCCTTTTAAATTGGTTGTTACATCTTTTTGATTCCCTTATTGAGTTAAAAAAAAAACAACTTTTGACGTGTTCCTTTTATATATCAAGCGTTTTGATCTTTACTTTGAAAAAAAAAATGTCCTTTAACAGGCAGTAACTGATGCTTTCCAAGTACCACAATGAAAAGAACAGGAAGGCTGCAGAAATCTGCTCTGATATTGCCAGAAAGAGAGAGAGAGAACTGAATTAAACTCTTTCACTGGAAGGAAGCATTTTGGGGTTTATCCCCCTTCACTATCTTCTATTGATAGAAAGTCATTTCCTGCCCCTATTGGGTCCTCCAGAGGTCTCTCTATCTCGCCTTCCTCCAGACTCTCTATGCTACATCCCTGTCTCAACCTTTATTACACTTAAACACATTTGAGATCAGACAAGTCTTGGCATGTTCAGGGACTGAACCTGTTAAAAGTCAATTTTCAGAGGCTTAAGAAGCACCTCAGGGTAATTCATCCCACAGACAGAAAGAAAGAGGCATATTGAACACTACCTGTATGGTAGGCTGATAATGGCCCCCCAAATATCAGGTCCTAATCCATGGAAACTGTAAATGTTACGTTATTTGACGAAAATGTCTTTGCATATGTGATTAAGAATCTTGAGATAGGGAGATTATCTTGGATTACATGGATGGACCTTAAATGCAACCACATATATCCTTATAAGGGGGTGGCCAAGGGAGACACCATGCATGCAGAGAAGGTGATGTGGACATGAGGCAGAGGGAGATTTGAAGATGCTGGCCTTGGCGATGCAGCCACAAGCCAAGGATGTTAGCAACCACCAGAACCTGAAAGAGGTAAGGAAGGAGCACTCTCCTAGAGCCTCTGGAGGTAGCATGGTCCTGGTGACACCTTGATTTTAGCCTAGGGATACTGATTTTGGACTTCTGGCCTCCAGAATGGTGAAAGAATAAGTTTCTGTTGTTTTAGGCCACGAAGTGTGTGGTCATTTGTTACAGCAGTCACAGGAAATTAATATATCTGGCAAAAATGCCTTAATCTTGGAACTAAGGGACATCTGAGAGCATAGTTCAATGTGTGTTACTCAGCATTTATCTCCCAGTCCACACTCCATTAGATTAATGTCTGAGGTCTATAAAGAGCAGAAGAGTTGAAAGAAAAACCCATATAAGTAGTCACACCAAAAACTCTGTAAGACTTGGGGACAGGAGTTACATAACTGACAGTGTGACCCTCCAAAAGGAGAAGACACCTGTCGTCTCTTCACCCCTGATAGCTTCCCAGTGTTGGTCCTGAGGGCTCCAGTCCTAGCAGTGGTGCCAGCAGAGCAGGCATGCCCAGTGGAGTGGCAGCTGGGCCCAGAAAAGCACTGAGTGCTGAACCAATTATTGGAGGTAATTATGGGGGGACAAGAGGACATGAGTTACCTAGGAAGGTGCAATAAGCCAGCAAAATAGGAGTTATTACTGTGCTATTATTACTGTGACTATCACTGTGATATTATTCATGTCCACTGCCCACAGACTGGTCAGACCTAGAAATACTGGGCTCGGTTTTTCATTTAACAAAGGGCTTTTCTTTTTTTTCTCTTTAAAACACTTCTAGCATATTAGCCACAGTATATAGACTCACATTGAGCACATCTGCTTCTGTGTAACTTACAACTGGGGATCCTAGCTCTGCCCTTCCTTAAATGTTTTTGGTAAAAATCCCTGTATCAGATTCCTTTATTGCAGACTGGTAGAGACCCAGGTCAAACTAGCTTAAGCCAAAGCAGATTGTAATGGCTCATGTAATTGGAAGGTGGCAGGTTGGGGGAACTAAGTTACAGGCCCAGCAGGTGAAACAGTGTCACCTTCATCTTTCAGATCTGTTTTGTTGTGGTTGTTGTTGTTGTTTTCCTGTAATGACTTTATTCTCAAGATAAACAAAATTGTCCTCAGGCAGTTTAAGGCTCCTAGCACATTTCACAGCAGGAAGAGAAACCTTTCCTGGCATTTCTACAGCAATGCATATTTCTCAACTCCGATTGGCCCTACTGTGACCACATGTCTACTCCCCGACCAATCAGTGCATCCAGCAGACAAGGTACTGATTGGTCAATGCGGCTCATGTGACGCTCCCACTCTACGGCAGGGGAGGTAGTGCCTTGGAATCTACAGGCACGTTTAAGATTTTCAAACACTCTCTCCTGAACTCCCATCTTAGGTGCAGGTGTTCTTCAGGACAAGGCAAACTGCCTTGGCTTAAATTCCAGCTCTAACAACTACTAGCTGTGTGACCTTGGCCAAGCGGCTCGGTGTCTCAACTTGCTGGTTTCCAAAACTGGGGTAATACTCGTACCTACCTCATAGTGTAACTGTGAGGATTACTTAAATTAAATTTTCTACTTCTAATAGAAAATGAATGAGTAACTGAGGTGATGTGTGTAATACACTTAGTGGCTGGCACATAGTAAGTGCCCTGTAAGGGTGAGCTCTTACTGTTACCGCTGTCGTACCCCAAGGGCCAGCCAGACTTGGCCGATAACCTAAACTCCGTGTATTTGAAAGAAGACTCACAAGAAAAAGCAGCATTGTTCGTTCCGTTCTTATAAGCTTCCTTGAATGTGCCTTTCTCAGAGAGAACATACTGGAGTCACTTTTACCAGTAGATCCCCAAGGAATTTACCACTGCTACACACTTAAGGATCATTAGAAAGACTATGTGCCGGTCACAACGTTAGGGCTTTAGACTTCAAAAAGGATCCCTTCTCAGGAAGTGAAGATGAATAGCATTTTCTGCATTCACGAAAGTATAGATCAGCATTCTAAAAGACCTTGCATGCAACTAGCCCTCATCCCGATTAGTCATGGCAGTTAAAAATCTGAGAGAGACAAGCATCCTTTGTGAACTTTCACATTATAGCTCTTTCTATTAGGGTTTGGTACCAACTTTAACTGCTTTGAAATATATAAACTCAATTAAAGTGTGTCTGGCTTTTTAGAAAGCAGAGGGGAGGTAAGGCCCCTGAGAATGACTTTACTCATTGTGTGCTCTTTACCAAACCACTTGACTTTTTGGCACCTCGTTTCTACAAGTTAAGTCTTGGGTCATGATGGTGGATGACCTACAATGAGGTTAAACACCCCAGCTTGCGTTGAAAACCAAGCTCCTTTGGAAGCAAAACCCATGTAGACATAAGCACATCCGTCTTCTCAGGGCTGCTGTCTCCAAGATGTCCTTTGGGAGTTAAGAGTTCTTGATAGGGCACTTGAGGTGACCAGCTCAGTGTTCCTGCCCATTTCTGTTTTCTGCATAACACCATGAGACGTGTCCCTATTCAAAATAGAAAAGGAATGAGTTATTTTGGGAACATTTCCTACAACCAGATACCCCATCAGACCACAAACCTGCTCCTTGACGTTCAGCCAAGGTGCATCAAGAAGAGTAACCTTACCAAGTTTTCCTCTCAGAAGGTACATTCAAAAACAAGTCATTGTTATTTCCTGAGTCTACGGTGTGGGCAGGCTAATCTTAGATGCTCTGTCTCTTCTCCTGCCACCAGTAACTGCCCCTCACAGAGAGATGAAGGTGGGGCCCAGCAGTCCCTGTCCTTAGCTCTTGGAGTCTTCCTGGCCAGGCCACCAGACATGTGGGTGAGTGAGCAAGCCTCGAGGTGATTCTAGTCACCAAAGTCTGAGTCACCCCTGCCTTGTAGAGTGGAGCAGAGGTGAGCTGTCCCCTCCAAGGGGTTTGCAGATTCATGAAGAAAATACAGTTTGTTGTTGTTTCAAGCGAAGCTTTGGGTGGTTTGTCACATAGCGAGATATAATCAGAACAACGGGGATAAAAGCAGATACTATCTTTAATGAGTCTGTGAAGCAATAACACCATAGATATGAAAACGCTTTGTAAATTTTAAAATATTAAACAGATGCGAATAGGTTATATAGAAAGATGCAGGTAGCACGCAAGCATGTGCAGGTGTATATGACAGAGTTTCCAGCTATGTCCCCAGGAGCTAAATTTCTAGATCTGTTGACCATGATCGGGGCTTTTCAGAGACACCAGGAATAATATAAATCAAAGACAGGCCAAGACAGAGTCATAAACATTTTGGTATGCTTTCAAGATCGTGTGATGAACAAATTCATATTTTAAACAAAAACTATAATTGGCCTATTTACAATATAATTCCAGGATTTATTAAAAAACAATTCCTAGTGTCCTCTAGATGGCCTTTTGAATTGTACAAGTAGCATCTTCTCACCCATTAGTGTTTGTCCCTGTAACTGTACAAACTCATTTGGAAATCACATCAAAAGTCTAAATTGAAGGCCCCTGTGAAGGGGAGCCCGGGTCACGTACCCCTGTCTGATGGCCTGAGCCTTGCCCCTGGCCGGCTGCGTGGCCCCTGGACGTCACCTTGTCCTGAGAGCACCTTGCTGTCTTCAGGCTCTGGGCTTCCTTGCCCTCCTCTCCAACCAAGAGGTATGTCTTCCTTTGTTGCCCGGTGCCTAAATTGCTGAAAAGCTGTTTCATTTCTTTGTCTTTCCCCCTTCCCAGGCTTCCTCCTCCCAGGCCTCAAGGGTTCGGGAAGCCATTGTTTTCACTCTTCAAAGCCACTTAGTCTCTCCTACCAGTAACAACAGTAACCAGAACAATTGACATCTGTGCAGTGAATTGCAGTTTGCAGAGGGTTATTTCCTCATCTGACTCTCACGTCAAATAAATAATTATTACGCCAATGTAGTTATTATGATGATTTCAAATTCACATGGAGGAACAAGGCCCTTAGAAGTGAAGTCACTTGTCTGAGATCAAATAGCTGTGAGTGGCAAAGCCTGGGCTCAAATGCAGGGATTCTGCATTCTGACTCCCATCTGCTTTCCTTTCTGTTAGCCCTTGTTGCTGTGGGTAGACAGAGCGGCACCTGTTGTACCTATACACGTAATTACCCAGATGATTGTTGTCATTCTTCACCAACTTTGGTTAACTCAGTGTGCCTTCATTTTCTTTTCCACACAAATAATTTGGTGTTTACAGCATATTGTATATATTTGAATGTTATTATATATTTGAAACCCCATCCTACCGATTGGTCCCTATTTTTACTATGTTTAAAATGCAACAATAATCTAATAATTAGTATGGCTACAATAATAGTAAACAGCAAAAGTTTATGGTGTTTGGTACTTAACTGTTGTAGTAGTTTGGTATTATTTATGAATTCCAAAAATAGATATTAGATTATGTTTGTAAACGGGACTATTCCTCTGGGCATATTATATTATATTGGATTCAGAGGTTTCATTTTTACCTGATTAAATTATGATTAAGGCTTTGATTGGGCCATGTCAGCAAGACACAGAGAAAACAACATGGCAGAAGAGTTAGTTGGAGTTTTGATATTGGAGCCCTGGCAAGTAAACACACAGAGAAGCAGATACTTGAGGAAAGAAAGAAGACTCCGCAGAGGCTCCGGGAAGAGAGATGAGCCGTTGGCATGGTAGTTTACAGCTGGCCTTGTGGAGAGAGAGCAGAGCAGCTGAGCCTGGAGAGAAAGAGTCCTGGGAGAGAGACGAGACTTATCCCAGCCTATAGCTGATATTGGAAGAAGCTGGCACCATGGTGCCATGAGAGGAAGCCTGAACCCTTGCAGGTGTCAGCAGCCATCTAGCTCTAACACATGGCAACAGACTTTGGTGAGGGAAGTAACTAATGCTTTATGGCCTGATAACTGTAAGCTTCTACCACAAATAAATACCCTTATAAAAACCAACCGATTTCTGGTACTTTGCATCAGCACCCATTTGGCTGACTAATACAGCTGTTTACAATGCACTTTAATGTGCATTAATTCATTTTATTTTCACACCCGCTTGGTAATGTTAAGTATGCCCATTATAGAGAATAACTGAACCTCAGAAAGATCAAATGCTGAGATCACATGCTCTCAACAAATGCGTTGCCCTGTAATTTGTACTCAAGTTTTGGGCTTCGTTCTATACCTTTTCCCAGTACTTCCAGTGGGGTATAGCTTGGAGGAGGGAGGGCTGAAGGAAGATTCAGTGCTTAGTGACACTTGCTCAGTGTCCCAGAGCAGTGCTTATGAACCTTTAGCATGTATTGGAATCACCCGGAGAACTGTTATAACTCAGATTCCCAGGCCCCACCATGCTGAGTCAGTCAGCCTGGGGTGGGGCTTGAGAATCTGCATTTCTAACGAGCTTCCAGCTGATGTTGATACTTCTGGTCTGTGAACCCCCACTTTGAGCAGCACTGATAGAGGGAAGGCCACACACCTCTCAAAGCCTTAGCTTTATCATCTCTAACTAAGGTTAATAATGTTATCTACTTCCTAGTTACCCATGAAATAACATATGTAAAAGATCTTTTTAAATTATTAAGGCTGATAATGTTATTATTACTATTCCCCACTGTCTCCAATGTATAATGCAGAGTATACTTGAAAGACAATAGTAAAAGCATTCTGTAACGGATGTTTGCAGGTTCACTATCTTGGACAACTCTCAGGGGTGCTAGTCACAGAATAGCCTATGCACACGGTATCTGTGAATTTAAGGAAATATGGCAGTGTTGGCTGCATAAGACCTGCCCACTCAACTCAGTCATTATGCATCTCTAGTAAGAGATTCCACTCTAAATTCCATCCATGCCAAGGAGACTTCTCCAGAACTATGGTGCATCAACACAGCTGTCTTCCCCCTCTGGTAGCCTCACCATCTCAGGAGTGTGATGACTCCTCCCCCACGTGGGGAGTGCTAACGAGGGATGGGCAGAAAGAGGGGGAGGGCACCCCGCATCCCCCATCCTCACCCACTGCCATCTTGAGCTTCTCTTTTTTTAATTTTTACTATTTTATTTTATTTTATTTTTTCTCTCCCCCTCCCCACCTTGTTATTTTTGCGCTCGCTACTGCCCTCTGTGTCCATTCGCTGTTTGTGTTCTTTCCATCGCTCCCCTGTGTCTCCCTTTTTTTGTTGCTTCATCTTGCTGCACCAGCTGTCCATGGCACAGACCGTCAGCTCTCTGCAGCGCAGGCCAACTTGCCTTCACCAGGGACCTGGGAACCGAACCTGGGGCCTCCCATATGGTAGATGGGAGCCCAATTGCTTGAGCCACATCCGCATCCCAAATTTTTATTTTTTAACAAATCAATTTTACTGATACATATTGATAAAGCATATATCCATCCAAAGTGTACAGTCAGTGGTATTCGATGTAACCACATATTTGTGCATTCGTCACTTCAGTCATTCTCAGAGCAATTTCATTATTCCAATGATGATAATAATAATAAGCAACAAACAAACAAGCAAAACCCATCACCTCTCCATCTCTCTGCCATACATAGCTGCTATTCTGTTTCCTTCTCTCTAGTATTTTGGCATTTGTATTTGTAAAAATGGTCTTATATACGCAGTTTCACCCATATTCGTGTTTTTTATGAGGTTTTACTATCTTATACAGTCCCATGCTACAGTTTTTAGCTTTCCTTCTAGTAATATACATGACCTTAGACTTTCCTTTTCAACCACTGTCATACCCATATAATATCTCTGCTAGTCACAAACACCATGATGTGCTCTCACAATTTCTATTCATTTCCAAAGATTTACAAACAACCGTTTCACTAATTTTGCATAGATTAACCCTCAGCTTTCCATTCTCTACCCTCCTTCTATTTTCTGATGACCTAGATTCTAATTATTAGCTCCATTGAG
>PVKH010009811.1:6334-18638 GCA_004027955.1 Chaetophractus vellerosus
AAAAAAAAAAAAATGGATCAAAGACCTAAATATAAGGACCAAAACTACAAAACTTCTAGTAAAAAACATAGTAAATCATCTCTGGACCTTGCATTGGCAATGGTTTCTTAGACTTTACACAGAAATCACAAGAAATAAAAGAAAAATAAATCGATGGGACCTCATAAAAATTAAACTCTTTAGTGCCTCAAAGGACATTATTATGAAAGCAAAATGCCAACCTACACAATGGGAGAAAATATTTGGAAACTGCATATCCAATAAAGGTTTAAAATCCAGAATATATAAAGAAATCCTTCAACATAACAAGAAAAAGACAAACAACCCAATTTTTAAAATGGGCAAATGACTTGAATAGACCTCTCTCCAAAGAAGATATACAAATGGTCAGAAAGCATATGCAAAGATGTTCAACATCATTAGCTATCAAGGAAATGCAAACCAAAACCGCAATGAGAAACGATTTCATACCCATTTGAACAGCTGCTATTTTTTTTGGGGGGGTTACATATCCCTCCCCCCTTTCTGCTTGCTCTTGCTGTGTGTCCATTCTTCCGTGTTTTTTTCTTTTTCCTATGTCTGCTTCTTGTCTCCCCCGTCTTTGCTGCGACACGCCGAGGTGGCCCTCCATGGAGGCGGCTAGCTCCGTTCCTGGGTGGCTCCATTCCGTTTTCACGGGCAGCTCCACTCCATGTTTTGCGGGCAGCAGTGTTCCGCGTTTTGTGGGCTGCCTGGCTTCGCACTTCACAGGCGGCAGCTGCATGTTTCACGGGTGACTTTGCCATGCCTGTGGGGGCTCCGCCCTGCCCACCGTGGCTTTTTGCCCCACTCACGGCAGCTTGCCTTTCTCAAGGCCGTCTGCCCGCTCGGAGAGGTCCCCAGGAACTGAACCCGGGGCCTCCCATGTGGTATACCGGCGCTCTTATCCGCTGAGCTATCTAGCTGGCCCTGCTATTAAAAAAAAAAAAAAGGAAGGTAAGTGTTGGAGAGGATGTGAAGAAATAGAAACACTCATTCATTGCTGGGGCAGTGTAAAATGGTGCAGCTGCTGCAAAGGGCAGTTTGGTGTTTCCTCAGAAAGCTAAATATAGAACTACCATATGACCTGGCAATCTCACTGCTAGGTATAACTAGGTATATACCCAAAAGAATTGAAAGCAGGGATTTGAACACACATTTGAACACCAATGTTCATAGTGGCACTATTCACAACTGCCAAAAGACAGAGCAGCCAAGTATATATCAACAGATAAATAGATAAACAAAATGTGCATATAAATGCAATGGACTATTATTCAGTCATAAAAAGGAATGAAGTTCTGACGCATGCAACAACATGGATGAACCTTAAAGACATCACGCTGAATAAAATAAGCCAGACACTAAAGGACCAATATTGTATGATCTCACTGATAGGAAATAATTAGAATAAGCAGATTCAGAGTCAGAAACTAGAATATAGGTTACCAGGGGCTGGAGTGGTGATAGGGAATGGGGAAGTGAAGTATAGAGGAACTCTGTATTTTCTGCATGATTTTTTTCTGTAAACCTACAGCTTCTTTAATAAAAATATTTATTACAAAAAACAGGGTGCAGAAGAGTGTGTTCAGAATCCTCTCATTTTTGTAAAAAAAAAAAATTAAAAAAAGGAACAAACACCAAGTGAGCAGAAAGCAGGATATAATAAGGGTTAGAGCAGATACAAATGAAATAGAGAATAGAAAAACAGAATCAATGAATAAAAAGTTGGTTCTTTGCAAAGATGAATAAAATGACAAACCGTTAGCTAGATGGACAAAGGAAAAAAAGAAGACACAAATAACATATCAGAAATGAGAGGTGGGAGTTATTGCTCCCCACCTTACAGAATAAAAAGGATTATAATAGGATACTATGAACAATTGTATACCAACAAATTAGATAATCTAGATGAAAGGGACAAACTCTTAGAAACACAAAATACCTAAGATGACTCAAGAAGAAATAGAAAATCTCAAAAGACAAATAACAAGCAAACAGATTTTGTCAGTAATAAAAAACCTCCCAGGAAAATTAGTCTAGACCAGATGGCTTCACTGGTAAATTCTATGAAACATTCAAAGATTTAACACCATCTTTGTCAAACTCTCCCGAAATAGAACAGGATAAAAAACTTCCTGACTCATGCAATGAGACCAGGATTACCTGATACTAATGCAGGTTAATGGATGGTGGTGATCCTAACAACACCATAAATGTAACTAATGCCACTGAACTATCCACTCAAAAATGATTAAAACAGCAAATTTATCGCATATATATGCTACCACAATAAAAAAAATATTTCCTTTCTACTCCTTAACTATTTCCTTCCTACTTCTCCATGGCTTTGATATCCATATCTGCTTTCTTCAAGATTTTCTATTTTTAAAAATATAATTTGGGAAGCAGACGTTGCTCAAGTGGTTGGGCTCCCTATTACCATATGGGAGGCCCCAGGTTTGAATCCCGGGGCCTCCTGGTGAAGGCAAGCTGGCCCGCGTGTGGTGAGCTGATGCAACAAAGGGAGACACAGAAAAACGCACAGCAAATGGACGCAGAGGGCACAAGCAGCAAGGGGGTCATAAATTAAAAAAATATATACATATATATGTATCTATATAGTTAGCAATTTTGTATAGAGTAAGTAGCCTGGTTTAGCAGAAAGAGCGCAGGTTTTGGAGTCAAATTTTAGAATTTTGGTCAGCAACTCAATGTGTCCTCCCCTCTCTGCTCTGTAAAATCAGAACGAATGAATGACACCTACCTTGAATATTTCTCATTGGAATAAAAATGGGATTGATATGTATAGCACCGTGCCTGGCTGATAATGTTAGTTTTTCCTTTTTATCTTTCAAACATTTGGTACATGGAATGTGGTATGGGTCTGAATGCTTTCCCCCAGATTGATGATAAATTGTTCTCCTATTTACTTTTAACTATTTTCTTCAGGGGAAGAATAGGTTTTATGATTGGACAGCAAGCATACCCTTTTCATGACGGTGGATGTTTGTGAAGTCTTAGCTTAGAATGTTTGACTAATTTGTTTCTGTCCCTTTGGGTCTAGTTCTGAAGTTCCTTCCTGGAACCTTAATGCTAGGAAATGTATATTTTGAAATTAGGTTATCTTAGCTCCAATATTTTAGGCATGGCAACTGGGAGAGTTTGGAAACAGGGTTCTGATGAATTATTTTACTACCCAATATTAATTTCTGTCCTTCCCACGTTAGCCTGGAGTCTTAATTTTCATCTGTACAGATGATACAATACATTCTATATTGTGATCCTTCACATTTTCAGCCACTAAAGCTAAGTCTGTACTGAAAAAAAGAAAAAAAGAAAAAAAGAAACTGGCAGTAGTTTAACAATATTATTGGATATTAATATCAGCTGATGTTTATTGAGCAGTTACTGTGTGCCAGAAAATATACATATTTTATATTAATTCATTGTTTTTCAACCTGCAGGTCTAGAACCATTAGTATCAGTCTAGTGTGTTGTGAGCAGTCTCTCCCACTTCTTTTTTTTAGGAGCTACTGGCGATTGAACCTAGGACGTCAAACATGGCAAGCAGGCGCTCAACCACTCAGCTACATCCATTCTGGCCCCTTTTTAAAAGCTCCTACCATGCTGTTTCCCTGCCTGAGGTATTTAGATGGAGTCTTCTCTCTCCTAGTCTGTAAAGATCTCAAAGGCAAGAATCATGTTTTCCTGTATTGTGGATTCACACAATGTTTGCCATTGTGGTTTATTTTACTTTATTTTTAAAAACACTGTCAATTTTCCCTTCCACCATCACCTGTAACCTCTAATCTGCTTTTTATGTCTGCGAATTTGCTATTTCTAGTCATCTCTTATTAGTAAAATCATACATTATTTGTGCTTAGCAACCTTTTTAAAAAATTATTTTGCATTAATTTTATACTCAGAGAAGAGTTGCATTGATAGAACAGAGTTTCTGGATAGTCTTCATCTACCTTCTGCTAATATTAACATTTTATATTATCACAGCAAGAAAATAGCACTGGTATAAAACTTTTACTAAACTACAGACTTTATTCAGATTTCCCCACTTTTTCCACTAATGTCCTTTTTCTTTTCCAGGATACAAACCAAGACCATTGCATTTAGTTGTCATGTCTCCTTAGTTTCTTCTGATGGATGACAATTTCTCAATTTTTCCTTTTCATGACTTTGATACTTTTGTGCACCACTAGGTATTTTGTGGAATGTTCCTCAGTTTGGGTTTGTCTGCTGCTTTCTCATGATTACATTAAGGACGTGAATTTGGGGGAAGAATGCAACAGTGCCCCTCAAATCACTTCAGGGTACACATGATATCAAAATGACTTCTTCTTGATCACTTGGTGTGATAAATTATGTATTCCAGGCAAAAAACATGTTCTTAATCTGCATTCTTGTGTGTGTGGATGCATTTCTTAATAGGACCTTTTGAGGCTATTATTTTTAGTTAATGTGAGGCCAATTGAATCAGGATGGGCCTTAATCTGTATTAATGGAGGCCCTAAAAAGAGAACCTCAAAGTCACAAGGCAGAAAGGAGAGGACATCATTATGTGATGAGAGGCAGAGACAGAAGCCAAGAAACTCTAAGAATTACCAGCAGCCAGCACCAGAACGCTACAGACTCTGAAAGCAAGCCTTGCTGATATCTTGATTTTGGACTACATGTAGACTCAAAAGTCTGAGCCAACAAATTCCCATTATTTAAGCCATTGTGTAGTATTTGTCATAGCAGTCTGGAAAACTAAGACACTTGGTTAAGGTGGGGCCTGCCAAATATCTCCAATGTAAAGTTATTATTTTCCCATTTCATTCTCTATTTGTTAGACATGAGTAACTAAGCTCAGCTCACATTCAAGTGGAAGGACAATTAAGCTCCACCTAATGAAGAGAGAAATATCAAAGAATTTCTGGACATGTTTGAACACCAGAGTAATTAATATTTTGGGGGAGATATTTTGAAGTTATGCAAATATTTGATTTCTACTTAATTTTAATATTCACTGGTGCAACAATTATTACTGTTGCATTCTGATGGTGATTTTCTATTTCCTTCATTCCTTCTACATTTATTAATTGGAGTTCTTCTGTAAGGATGAGGTGTCTCTCCTTCCATTTATTTATTTATTCATCCATTTATTTATGTCAGTATTGACTAATGGATATTCATTTTGCTCCTTGAGTTATAATCCAATGTTATCATTATTTTGTTGTTCACTGTAGCAGTTTGATATTTATGAATTCCAAAAAAGGATTATGTTTGTAAACTGGTCTGTTCCTCTGGGTGTGATCCCCTTTGATTGTATTAGATTCAGCTGAGATGTCTTTGATTATAATACCTGTTAAGATTAGGGCTTTGATTTGACCATGTCAGCAGGGCATGACTCAGTGTTGAGTCCCTGCCCCACTTGGTGGGCCTTTATAAACAGACACTCACTCAAGAAGACACACGGGAAGAGAGAGAGAGAGCTCCATAGATACCAGAGAAGAGAACTTTGTCAGCTTTGATCCTGCGGCCCCAGGAAGAGAGATGAGGCATTCACCTGACAGTTTACAGCTAACCAGAGCAACTGAGAAAGCCCAGAAAGAAACAAGCCCTATGTTAGCCTGTAGCTGAGAGAGGAAGGCTGAACCCTCACAGAGATCGGTAACCATCTTGCTTCAACAAGTAGCAACTGACTTTGATGAGAAAATAACCTTGAATTGGACTCTTTATGGCAGGGGTTCTTAACAAGGGGTCTGTTAGCTTGAAATAAAAAAAAAAACTTTATTCTTGTGGGGACGTGTTGGTGCAGGTATGATGTATTTGTCAGATAACACACAGTATAGTGTGGACTTAGTAAGGGGTCCATGGTTTTCACCTGACTGGCAAAGGGGTCCGGGGAACAAAAAAGGTTAAGAACCCCTGCTCTAGGGCCTTGTAACTGTAAGGTTTTACTCCAAATAAATACTTTATTAAAGTCAACGGATTTCTGGTACTTTGCATCAGCACCACTTTGGCTGACTAACACTCTCATCTTTGTCCCATCTTTGGCCATTGGAAGCTCTATTTTTTTTTTAAAGGAAATAGAATGAAAAATATAAAAGTTTATAATTGTACTGTGATCATGTAAAATACTGACATTAGGGGAATCTAGATGAATGCTTTATAGAAACTCTCAGTATATAAATGTATGGAATGTTATTATTTTGTAAAACTTGTATTTCATTTTTTTACAAGTGTGTGTGTTTGTGTTGTGGATATTACTTCTTGTGGGTGAGGGTCAACCAAGTTAAAAAACACCCCAAAACCCTGGCATTATTTAACTCTTTTAATCCTCCAACAATCCTCTGTGGTAGTTATTATTATTCCCATTTTGCAGATGGGAAAAGTAAGACAGGAGAGGAGTAAGAACATTGCTTAAGGTCATACACCTAAATTCTTCTGGAACAGAGGTTGGTAAACTTTTCCGTAAAAGGTCAGAGTAAATATTTTGTGTTTTGTAGGCTACATGGCTTCTGTTGCAACTACTTTACTATTGTAGCAGGAAAGCAGCCACAGTCAATATGTAACTCAGTGTGCATGTTTTTGTTCAATAAACTAATTATGGGCATTAAAACTTGAATTTCATATAAGGTTTACATGCCATGCAATATTCTTAAAAATTTTTTTTCCAACCATTTAAAAATATAAGAACTATACTTAGCTAGTGTGTAGTAGGAAAACAGGGAGTGGGTTGGATTTGGCTTACAGGTTGTAGTTTGTCTACCCCTGTTCTAGAATCCAGGTTTTCCTGGATGCCTCTAGAACCCAACCTGTAACCACTGCCTAGGGCTATATAAGTACTGGAATAATAAAATAAAGCTTTTCCTGACAATAATAGTTTCTTACAATTTTTATTTCAATTATTTTCTGAGGTCTTTCACACATTATCTTATGTGAACCTAACAAGACTATAAATTAAACAATTTAGCTCTTTCATATAGATGAAGAAACAGACTTAGGAAGGATAAGTTATTGATTACCAGAGTCCAGAGGGAGCTGGCTGGACATCTCGAGAAAAGAGGCACAGCAATGTTATTAGGGTGTGCTTTGGGCTATTCCAAACAGGCATCACACAGTGGCAATATCATTAGTTGTTGTGGTCATTTCATTCGAGGGTCAGCATGCCCAATATTTAGCTCACTTTTGGGGATTTATTACTAACTAAATATATTGCAAAAACTGATGATAAATTCCAAATTGTCAAAGCACTAATTTTCAGCAAGAGAGATTGCCAAGAAAAATAACGTGCAGTTCTCTAGTCAACAAAACATTCACTCCCCTAGAGGAAAATCTTCGAGAAGCCAAATTCTAATCAGAAGTTTGCTTGAGGTCTTGAAACCCAGGTCAGGGACTTTTGGGTGACTTTTATGGCTAATATGCATTGAGTACCCATATCCAACTGCAAAAGGAAGAGACTGCCAAGGGGACCAGAATGTTCCATGTGCTGGACAGGCCATCTGTTTCCCTGCACTGTGTGCATTTTTAAATTATTTTTTTTGTTACATATCCCCCCCCCTTCTGCTTGCTCTTGCTGTGTGTCCATTCTTCTGTGTTCTTCTATGTCTGCTTCTTGTCTCCCCCCGTTTTTTCTTTTCTTTGCGGCGACGTGCCGAGTCGGCTTGCCCCGCTCGTGGGTGGCTCCATTCCGTTTCAGAGGCGGCTCCTCTCCGTGTTTTGCGGGCAGCACAGCTCCATGTTTTGCGGGCTGCTTGGCTCCGTGATTCGCGGAGGCTCAGCTCTGTGTTTCACGGGTGACTTGCCATGCCCGTGGCGGCTCCGCCCTGCCCATGGCGGCTTTTTGCCTTGCCCACAGCAGCTTTGCCCCGCCCACAGCGGCTTGCCTTTCTCAAGGCCGTCTGCCCGCTTGGAGAGGTCCCCGGGAACCGAACCCAGGGCCTCCCATGTGGTGTACCGGCGCCCTTATCCACTGGGCTATACAGCCAGCCCCCACTTTTTAATTCTTAAGGCTCACTTTTACTTTTCTAAGATCCTATAGACAGAACCCTCTCAGTTATCACACTCTTTATTTAGACAGGGTATAATGCATTTGATTATGCTCATTTATTTTATTATGATAGAAAAGATTAGATTTGAACTTTGTTTAGTTTTATCTAGGTTGTGAAATTTTGGCTTTGGGGTTTATATACTTTGATTATATTTTCCTGAATCGTAGCCACCAATTACTGATTGTTTGTAAGAATGGGCCTCATCTATGAATGACACATTTCATCCACCTACCTTATTGCCTCCTGATTGACAGACTTAAAACTCAGGTTTCTAAGAACTTCCTCAGTGTATTTCCCATCACCTTATGCTCTCACTTTAGTCCAGTCAAGAGCACTTAAACAAAAGCTGGTGAAAGGGATGGACCTTTGCAGTCTCAGGATGTGAAAAGAATGATAGTGATATCCCTTATGGGGGACTATTGTGAGAGGATAGTTCTATTGCAACCAAGTTGTAATAATAGTAATCAGTGAGCTTTTGGGGCTTTGATGCCCTTATTTCTTTGGTCCTAGTTCTTCAGTATGACATCTCCTTTGATAAATGAGATAATTTAATGAAAGCACTCAGCACAGAGTACCCAGTGCAGAAAAGGCAGATTTTAAAAATTTATTTATTTACAGATTAAAAAAAAAATCAATATAACAGAAGAGAAAATTGAGGCCTGGAGAGGTCATACCACTTAAACCTTAGAGTTACTTTAAAAAAAATTTATTGAAGTATATCACTCATACATAAACATACATAACAATAAGTGTATAGGAACCGGCTGTAGCTCAATTGATAGGGCTCCGGTTTACCACATGGGAGGCCCCGGGTTCGGTTCCCGAGGCCTCCTTGAGCAGGCAGACTGCCTCGAGAAGGCAAGCCGCCGCGAGCAGGGCAAGCACGCGCGAGCAGGGCAAGCCCCCACGAGCAGGGCAAGCCGCCGCAAGCAGGCAGGCCACCGCGCGGTGAGCTGACTCGGCGGGCTGCCGCAGTGGAGGGAGACAAGCAGACACAGAAGAATGCAAAAATGAACACAGCAAGAACAAGCAGAAAGGGGGGATATATAATAAATAAAAAATAAATCTTTAAAAAAATAAGTGTATAGTAATAGTTGTGAACTTACAAAGCAAACATATATAACATCATACAGGGGTCCCATACATCAACCTACTACCAACACCTTGCATTGCTGTAAGATATTTATTACAAATGATGAAAAAATATCATCAAAAATCTTACTGCTAACCTTATCTTACATTTGGTGTGTTTTTCCCCCAACCCACCCTATTATTATTTTTAAATATATTTTTATGACAGAAGTTGTAAACTTATAAAACAATCATGCACACGTGCATAATTCCCATAAAACACCCCTCTATCAACACACCACACTGTGGTGGAACATTTGTTACAGATTATGAGATAATATCCTCAGACTATTATCAGGTCCATGATGTATATTTGGCACACTTTCCCCCCCATTATCAACACAGTACAACTTTGGCATAGATGCATGAATGTTACATTATTACTGTTAACCACAGTCCATAGGTCACTCCAGTTGTATTTTTCCCATGCTTCTCCACATTCCCACCACCCTGCAATACTGATGTACATCTGCTCTAGCTCACAAAGGACAGTTTTACATCTGTACCCTCAACCACAATTCTCATCCACCTCTGAGTTTACTGTGTTATTCAGTCCCTAGATTATTCTCTAGCTTTCTTTCAATTGGCATTTACATCCCTAGACCATCCTTTTCAACCACATTCTGATTTATAAACCTGCTGTTACTATAATGTGTTACCATCAACTCTATACATTTCCACACTTTTACAGTAAAGTGAATTAAAACTTCTACATACTTTAAACATCCATAGTCCATCTCAGTCCTCCTCTTATCTCCTTTAAAAATCCACCACCTACCACCAGTTCTTGAAGATATTTTTCTACATTTTCTTCTAGAAGCTTTATGATTCTTGCTTTTATATTTAGGTTTTTGATCCATTTTGAGTTAATTTTTGTATAAGGTGTGAGATAGGGGTCCTCTTTCCTTCTTCTATTGATATCCAGTTCTCTGAGCACCATTTGTTGAATGGACTGTTCTGCCTGAGCTGGGCTTGATTGACAGGCTTGTCAAAAAATCACTTGACTATAGATGTGAGGGTTTGTTTCTGAACCATCAATTCGGTTCCATTGGTCTATGTGTATATCTTTATGCTAGTACCATGCTGTTTTTTTTACCACTATAGCTAGGTAATATGATTTAAAGTCCAGAAGTGAGAGTCCTCCAACTTTACTTTTCCTTTTTAAGATGCTTCTGGCTATTTGGGACCCCTTACAATTCCAAATAAATTTAATAATCATGTTTTCCTTTTATTTAAAAAATGCTGGTAGAAATTTTATTGGGATTGCATTGAATTCATATAGCAATTTGTGTAGAATTGATATCTTAATGATATTAAGTTTTCCAATCCATGAGCATGGAATGTTCTTCCAATTACTTAGGTCTTTTTAAATTTCTTTTTTAAAATTTATTTTGTATTTATTACATATACGCCCCCCCCCCTTCTGCTTGCTCTCGCTGTGTTCATCCTCGCGTTCCTCTGCATCTGCTTGCCTCCCCACTGCTGCGGCGACCCGCCGAGTCAGCTCACCATGCAGCAGCCTGCCTGCCCGTGCGGCTTGCCCTGCCTGCGGGGGCTTGCCCTGCCCGTGGCAGCTTGCCCTCTCAAGGCAGTCCGCCCGCCCGAGGTGGCCCCGGGAACCGAACCCAGGGCCTCCCATGTGGCAAACCAGTGCCCCACCAATTGGGCCACAGCTGGCCCCCTAAATTTCTTTTAACAATGAGTTGTAGGTTTCTGAATACAAGTGCTTTTCATCATCAGTTAAATTTATTCCAGAGTATTTGATTCTTTTAGTAAACGGAATTTTTTCCCCCGACTTCCTCCTCAGATTGCACATTACTAGTGTCTTTTTTTTAAAATAAAGGTTTTTATTTTTTATTTTCTCCCCCCCTCCCCCCATTGTTTTTGTGCTCGCTGTCTGCTCTCTGTGTGTTCTTCTGTGTCTGCTTCTTTTCTCTTTAGGCAGTACTGGGAACCGATCCTGGGACCTTCCAGAGTGGGAGAGAGGTGCTCAATCTCTTGCACCACCTCAGCTTGCTGGTCTGCTGTGTCTCTTATTGTCTCTCCTCTGTTTCTTTTTGTTGCGTCATCTTGCTGCACCAGCTCTCTGCCCAGACCGGCACTCCATGCAGGTCAGCATTCCGCGTGGGCCAGCTCGTCTTCACGAGGAGGCCCTAGGAATCAAACCCTGGACCTCCTATATTGTAGACAGGCGCCCAAAATATCCACTTCCCACTAGTGTCTTTTAAAGTCTATTTCAGGGGCCGGCTGTAGCCCAATTGGTAGGGCGACGGTTTACCACACAGGAGGCCCTGGGTTTGGTTCTCGGGGCCTCCTTGAGCAGGCAGACCGCCTTGAGAAGGCAAGCCACTGTGGGCAGGGCAAGCCACCGTGGGCAGGCAGGCCGCTGCGTGGTGAGCTGACTCAGTGGGTCGCTGCAGTGGGGGAGACAAGCAGACACAGAATAACACAAAAGATGAACACAGCAAGAACAAGCAGGAAGCGGGGGATATGTAATTTTAAAAATCTTTTAAAAAAATAAAGTATATTTCATCTAAGTAGAGCTACTCTGTTTTTTTGTTTTGTTTTGTTTTGTTTTGTTTTTGGCTACTGCATGCATGGAATATCTTTTTCCAGCCTTTCCCTTTCGATCTACTAGTATCCTTGGGTCCAAGGTGAGTCTCTTGCAGACAGCAAATAGGTGGCTCATTTTTCTTATCCATCTTGCCAGTCTGTGTCTTTTGATTGGGGAGTTTAAACCATTAACATTCAATGATATTACTGTAAAGGCAGTTCTTATCTCACCCATTTTGACCTTTGGGTTTTATCTGTCATATTTTATTTTCACCACTTTTAAGATGTTTAGTTACTTTTACTGATATAATCTTCATTTCTAGACTCTCTTCCAAGCCTCTCTCTCATGTCTTTTTTCAGATTGGAGCACACCCTTTAGTATTTGCTGCAAGGCCATCTCTTGGTTACAAACTCTCTCAGTTTCTGTTTATCTGTGAACACTGTAAACTCAGCCTCATTTTTGAACGACAATCTTGCTGAATATAAGATTCTTGGCTGGAAGTTTTTCTCTAGCAGTATCTTTAACATACCATACCACTGTCTTCTTG
>PVKH010009812.1:0-18611 GCA_004027955.1 Chaetophractus vellerosus
ACCATGTATTGCCCTTTCCACAAAAATTAAACATCTTCATGTACCTAAACAGATTTTTAAAAATATAGGCAATGAGTTGACACCAATTTTAATGACTTGCCAACTTCTTTAAACATTTATATTTCCAATAAAAATAATTGTCATTCTCCTTTGTCATTACACAGATGTGTGCTAATAATTTTAAACCTTTTCTCTGAATAAAGGTAGTGACCCAAAACTTTAAAGTAAATAGTTCCTACATATAGAAAGATACCTAAAATCTACATGCAAATTTGACCTAAAACCTATGTAAAGTATTAGATGCTACTCATTTCTCAGTTCAGTGAGGCTTAATGTGGTTCAAGTTCACTGAGAGTTGGACATAAAGAACATCATGGTGTGAAAATCCTATCTGGGCAATATTTCAATGCTGGGAATTGAAAGAATCCAGTTTGAATATCGTCAATTGTTACCATTAATATTCAAAGGTAAAACAGTCCCTAGATATACAGAAAATAAAAAGTCAAGATTTTACTGAAAACAGAGAAAGCTAATGATGAGCAAAGTTGCATTTTCTTTGCATGTTAAAGCATGAGATGATTTTAAAAGTTTCTTTTAACCCCATGCTCCCTCTGTTTATTTACTCCAGAAGAGTGTATTGTCATCATCTATGAAGGATTTCAAAAAGAAACATGGGACACTGGAACACTCTTTTGTAGAGCTATTTGTCTCTTATCAAAATACCAATCACACAAATTCAATCATACAGCTCCTAGGACCCAGCAATTTCACTTTTAAATATTTGCACTATAGATATACATGTCGAAGTGCCCATATGTGTTTGTTGAAAAGCACCTAGAAACTGGAAAGTTAAATAGCCATAAATGATTAAATTCATAATTTTATAGATAATGAAACACTGTGCAGCTTTTCCAAAGGAATAAGCAAAACATCTTCAATTTATGTGACAAAAACAAGTTGTTAATCAGCAGGTGGAATACTACTGCTTAAGTAAATACACGTGTGTGTAAATATGTATATAAATATGCATATGTATGCACATAAAAATATAGTAACATAGAATATACCAGCACATACACACTAAACTGTTAGTAACACAATGGGGAGGATGAAGTCAGGAGACTTGTATCTCTTAGGTTACACTTTAATTTTTTTGAAGCAAAGAATATACTTCTTACCTAATAAAGATAATAGGGTAAATGGTTGAGTTCCAGCCACAGAGATTCCAGTTTAGCATCCCTGAGGTATGACGTGAGCACATTCACAATTTTAAAATATCCACTGCTGACTCTGATGCATACCACCTTCATTCAATTGCCAAGCACCAACTATTTGATGGGAACTGTGCAAGCACTGGGTATCCAGATGTTTAACGAAAAACTGACATAGCACACATGCATGCAGCTTATAATCTAGAGGAGGTATATAACTCAGTTTATGCTGTGGCAACAAGCTAACAAGCCAACCCCAGAACATCAATGGCTTGCCAAAATAAGCAGTTAAAAAAATCAGGAGGTCTGCTTTGGTGGTACAGCTCCAGGATGTGGACTGGATTCAGATCTGCCATGTGTCCTACTTTCTGGGACTTAGGTTAAAAAAGCAGCAGCTATCTGGGGTATGATTTTACAGGGCAGATGTCAGGAGGTTAAGTGTAAACAGGCAGAAATGGGCAAAATCTTGTAAAACCTCTACTTTCTTTCAACTCGAATAAACCAATGTTCTTTCTCTGATCTATAAGACCCTACATGACTTGTTCATTAGCTGCCCTTGGGCTTTATTCTCTGTGTCCCCCCTATTTGTTCGGTTGAAGTGACACTGACATTAGGCTATTCTTCAAACTCTTCAAATACTCTCCTATTGCTGCGAGTTGCTCTTTCTTTTGTTTGGAAATTCATTATTTGCAAAAGTAAACTCCACTTGAGAGAAGAATCTTTGCATATCTACTGTTCAGTATTACTTTTTATATATTTAGTCATACAGGATGATATTTGGATTGGCAATAGAATAGAGTGCTTTTCACAAATAAAGTTAATTTTTCAAAATTTAATTTCACTCAAATCCAAAGGAAATTACATCCACATAGTATCTTCCTGACTGATACTTAGAATTCCTGAAGAGTGATTATTGGTTTATTTTAAAAACATCATTGAATTTCAAAACCTAAAAGTGTTTTGCTACAAAAAAAAGGAATGAAAATCCTTGGAAAATATATAACTATGGCTTACATGCCATCTTCTCTATCATTGGGAATAATGGGACCGCTGAAAATTGTTTCAGCCTCAGGAAAAAGATGGGAGAAGCACTTGATGGTTTCTAATTATACTAGTTATATCAGACAAGTAAATTCTCAGTGAAATATTCTAGTCTTTGCAGAGTCCCTGCATCTTTTAGACACATTTCCATTACAGGTGAATAGTTGAGTATCCCTAGTCTTGCCCTATTATACCCCATGATGTTTATATTACAACAGCAAAGCAAGATACAATCCCAAAAGCATAGTGATATCCCAAATATCACTTCTTTTTAAAAAGAAGAGCTCTACTATAATTGATAGACAATCAATTGGTCAATGCATTGATCATGCTTTGCATATTCTCAGATTGTCCCAGCTCCTCTGTATCCTGCTCCTGCATCACAAACTCTGGGTTAAGCTGGTAGAAGGCACTGGCAAGCAATCAGAGGACAGAAGGAGAAAACCTTCTGGGTATTTATTCCTCACATTCCCTCTCTAACTGGGCTGCAGTGTAGCCATAGCTGGGCTGCCCCATCTACAGTGACAGCTCTCCGCAGGCGGCTGGCTCTTAATGCTGCAGCTCTCAAGAGTTCTGGCAACTGCTCCCTCCTTTCCCCTCAGGTCATGGGGTGGTCCAGGCCACATATGGTTCTTCTCCTCCAGTATTTCACCTGTTCTCCTTGGTTCCCTTAACTCTGCCTCCACCTTTCTAAATTGTCCCTTCATTAAACTCTTCAGATGAGCCTTTTAACTGTGCTATTTGTTTCTTGTCTAGGACCACGATTGACTCAATCATCTATTGTGAGCTGTGTTCTGTATATGTTTTATATGTTTTAAAATTATAACTAAGGATGAGAATAAACTATGGTTTGCAAACTGACAAAGACTATTTCAAATCATAATGATGAGATTCAACTCATCTAGCTTCTTTCTAGTAAACTTGTCGACTGTGCTCCTCTGAGCTTCAGACTAGGGTCCTACCCTTTCGATTTCCAGCTGAGGCTTTTGAGCATATTGTGATGATCTGATACACACACACACACACACACACACCCGTGTGTATATATATATTTAAATCCTCTTGACTACGCAAATGATTAGTCAACACATGAGTAATACATGGTTATTATACAATCTCCAAATAATATAAAACATACAGGCTAGAATGTAAAAGGAACTCTTAAAATTGAGAATAGTGGGACAGCTCCCATTCTATTTCTGTCCCTTGAAATAACTGCTCTTTGAGAACTGGCTAGGCCTTCTTCAGGCTCTGTCTATGCACAAACGTGCCTATCCATGAACTTGTACACTTTACAAGTTTGTTAATAACATCAACGTAGTCTTACTATATGAGTAATTCTGTGGCATTCGTTTGTCCCAAGTGGTGTGCGTGAGTTTTAGGTACACGTGTATGTTCATGTGTTGTGTGTGAGAGAGACTTATATAAAGACACATGCCCATGTGGTGTGAGAGCACGAGTTAATCTTGCATGGGACGGGTGTGTGTGGGGAGAGTCATATTTACAGACATATACTCATATGTGCTAGTGGGAGGGTGGGTGTGTCTTATGTACAGGCATGTACCCATATCGGGGGGCTGAGCATTATATGCAGGCATATATCTAAATGGGGGTGGAGGCAGGAGTGGGAAGCCAATATACAGGCATATACACATATGGGGGTGAGTATAGGGAAGGAGCATTATATGCAGGCAATTACCCATATGGGGGCGGGGTGTGGGTGAGCCTTATATACAGGGGCAGGATGCAGACAGATGAATCTTATGAGGACATACTCATACAGGGTGGGGGCAGGGTGTGAGCCTTATGCACACACATAAAGTCATATAGGGGCAGGGATAGGAGTGTGGGTGAGCCGTAAATACAGGCATAAACCTGTATATAAGGGGCAGGGAAGGTAGGTAAGTCATAGTGGGTAAGCCTTATATATGAGCACAGAGACATATGGGGACAGGGGCAAGGGTGTGAGTGAGCCTTGTATACAGACCTATACCCATGTGGGGGCTGGGGCAGGAGGGAGTCAGTGAGCCTTATATAGAGGCATATACCCATATGGGAGTGGGGTGGAGAGGGTGAGGGAGCCTGTATAAAGCACAGAACCAAATGGGGGGGTGGAGGTAGGTAGGTGTTGGTGAGCTTTATATACAGGCATAGAGCCATAAAGAGGTAGGTGGGTGCATCTTGTATACAGGCATATACCCATATGAAGTAGTTGGGTGAGCTTTATATAGAGGCATATAACCATATGTACAATGACATATGTCACATGCGTCATATAAAAAGCACGTCTCCATCCATCCATATACCCACTCATCTTTCTATGATTACCAAGGTGCTCCTACCAAGTGTACATACTGTTACACTTTGTAAATGCTGCATAGTATTCCTTGGAATTAATATTCTTATTGTCGAAAATGTTTAATTAGAGAGAGATCTCTGAAAGGAGAGTCTTGAGGCAGGGAATGTTCTTTAAAAATTAAGACTGTCAAATTGTCTTCTGATTTTGTTTGACCCTTATATCCCAGCTACAGTTTATAGTATCAACTTTTCTCACCATTACTCCAAATACTTGATATCCTTGACCTTAAGGGGTGCTAATCCTGGATAGAATATTCTCTTTTCATTTTAATTCCTCTAATTATAAGCAGGATGGGGATCTTTACATACTTTATTTGTCATTTGTTACAATTCTTCTGTGAATTGCTTAGACATTTAATTTTCTACTGACTTGTGGTCCATCATCATTTATTGGATAGGAAGATATGTCACTCCACTTATTAAATGCTTACCTTGGAGGTTTTAAGATGCTATTTTATTGATAGTAATAGGGTTTATGCATTAAGCATTTATTATTCAAAACATTCCTTTGCATTTAAGCAAATTTCTGGTTATTTCACAACTATTGTTTCACATTCTTTACTCAACCTTATGTGAACAGATGGTATAAATTTTAGGCTGTCTAGATAGACAATGTCACCTAGCAGTAGCTTTGTTTTTCCTTTGATATTGATACGTCTCTAAATAGTTTAGCATTTTTTGAATTGCCATTTTTATGATGAACATGTCCATACATAATGGATCTAGATGAACTCCATCTCTCTAATATCCTTAGTGGGTGTTATACCAGCTTTATATTAGATTATGGAATGAGTTGAGAAGCTTTCCAAATTTTTCTTCGATTAGAAATAATCTGTCTAACCAAAGCTTTTTCTATTCCATTAAGGTCAGGTGAATCTGCAAAACCAGTTGGGTCTGGTGTTTTTTTAAAATAAATGCTCGTTTCTGTCTACAGTTATTTCAGTAGTTCTGGCCCATTCTATAGTTCTACCTTTCAAGTTGATTTGGGCAAATTATATTTTCTTAGAGATTCAGATTTTCAAGTTTTTAAAGTGAATTAAGTATTCCATTCCATTCTTATAGCCTACTTCTAATTTTTAATGTATAATCTTTGTTCCTGCTTTTTTCTTGACTTTTATTCTTCGTACCTCACCTGAATCAGCTCCCTGACCCTTGTTCCATCTCAGAGAATGGACCCAAGCATCAGTTTATACCCTCTAGCTAGCTTTGTCTGATATTTTTACAATATGTTTTCCAGTTATAACATTTTCGTTTCATCAGAGGCAGACTACAAATAGAGTTATTTGTCATATCAAAGGCACTAAGTTTTATAGACTACTTATGTCACAAGCACTTTTGCCTGCTTTAGGTTAAAGCTGTGTTTTGCACTGACAATTTTATTTCAGTCTCACAGGGAGGGTGCCTCTTGACAGTCATATACAAATGGTAGTGATTTACTTGATACCTCATACAGCTTTAGCCACACACTGCCCTTATTTTCAATAAGGCTTGACCTGGGATAAATTAGCATGTATATATCAAAAGTTCATCTAATATGTAAAATATAGTGATCATTTATTTTGTAGAAATTAATTTAAGCCTATGTAAAAAATCTATCTTTAATATAATAGAGTTAGTCCCCTATATAAATTCTTTTAAAAACTTTATTCAATTGATAATGTACGCTAGGTAGAAATTTTGTCCATGTTCTATATAGAAACCAAGCCACAAAATGTAATTGTTAAAGTCAAATGGTTAACAGTTGTGATTTCCATCCCCATCTTCTAATTCCATCTCTTGGTTTTTGATCACAGCTATAAAGGTATAAGGGCATAAAGGAAATGCACTTTGTTGATGAACTGCCCTTCACAAATGACTTCCAGCAAACTGCAAGTGCGTCATGAGGTCTGAAGCTCACTGTACCTCTCCTGATTTGGCTAGGAGAAACCCTGGCTAGTCTTAAGTGGTGGACAGCTTGAAAGATACCTTTAGGGTCAGAGAATCCATTCTGGGCTTCTTAAACTGTTTGTCAAGCTAAGTTCCCATTAATTGTAAGCCATGTTTGAAGGACTATGGACTGTACTAAGTATATAATATGAGATAAAGAAAAATGCTGCATATCAAAATTAGCCTCTGCATGTGTCACAACTATAGGCATTCAATTTTCTGAAGACATATTGGCAATATTGCAATTAAAGCCCAAAGCCCTCAAGTTGCTAACATTGATCCAAATATTTCTTTCAATAAACACAAACAAAAGACATTAGATGTTATGATTTCTAAGGCCTATAAAACTGGTTTTATAAATATAAATCTTTTGGACTCTGAGGGTAGTAATCAATATTTTATAGTGATAAGGGAATTTCTATTCTTTGAATTATCATTTTTCCCACGTGGCCAATGCTCCTTTGTCCTTTTGTTTATTTTTCCTTGTTGCATTCGTAGTGTCAACTTCCCTTGCATGCCTGTAGATTATTGGTTTTCTGTTCATCCTTTTTTTTTTGGTGAGGTACCTGGACCGGGGATTGAACCCTGGACCTATGTTGGAAGCCGGTGCTCAACTACTGAGCCACATCAGCTCCCCTGGGTTTGTTATTTCATTTGTTTGCTTGTTGTTTTTTTTGTTTTGTTTTGTTTTTAGGAGGCACCGGGAACCAAACCCAGGACCTCCCATGTGGAAGGAGGGTGCTCAGCTGCTTGAGTCATATCCACTTCCCTCTGCTCATCTTTAAGAACAGGGCAGTTCAGTTGCTGATGGGGAAATCCTAAAAGTCTGAAGTTGAATATCATTGCTCCAGGATACTAAGGCCCATAATAAAATTAGCTCACCAAATGGTATGTTTAGTTATTGCTTTTTATGCTTTTAAAGTTTGTTGCCATTGTAACTGACTCTTAGGAAGTAGAATATTTTGCTGTATTTAACCACTTTCAACCCATACCCCTAAGAGATGTGGATTTCTAAAATGCCCTTTGGGGGGATTTTGGGAACACGGTTGATGGGTTAGACATATAAGTCATAGCTCTCACTAAAACAGCAAAGAAAAAGGCAGAGGCTGCCATGGGGACCTGTTTTGGGGCACAGCAAACCAGGACACTGCTTACCAACTCCCAGAAGGGTGAGGGTCAGAGACATGAAGAAACCAAAACAAGTAATAGTGAGTTATTAAACCGCCCGGCTACTGGGAAGGGCTCCCCTCCCCCACCCCCAAGATTTTAAGCAAGGGTAAAACTCCTGGTGAATTGTATCTAACTGAGAGAAGAGCAGAGGTCTACCTCCACAGGAAGTTCTCTGAGTCATCTAGGAGGGCACTGGACAGATAGGGAAGCCAGGAATAATTGGGGTTGCTTACCTCGGAGGCTGGAAGGGGCACACATACCCAGCCCTCAGGGTGGACAGACTAGGTGGAGACCCTGGCTCCCTTCTCCAAACCAGAGTGTGACGGCAGATTCCCTTCGAGGAAAAGGGGTCAGGGAAGTGGAGGGTGATATATTTGGTTTCCCATTTCATTGTTGGTACCCCACTTTTTTATTCCTACTACTCTACACTGCTTACATGAGTTAAATATTCATTTTTCCAAGGTCTTATATGGTTCCTCTTCTAATGATTACTATTATTATTACTATTAAACTTTTACTTTTCTTACCTATTTTGATTTCTCTGGCCCTAATGTTTTCCTTCAAGGGAGCATAAAAAACAGCAATGAAATAGAATAAGAAGAACAAAGTATCAAAGAGAAAACAACACACACAAAAAAAACACGGCAATTAAATAAAACCCTAAAGTAAAGAGAGATGCTAATCAACTGAATAAACCCATCAAGATAAAAAGATGACGAGGGGGCAACAAAAAATACAAATCATACTAAGAAACAGAAAGACATGCCCCTGTTAAGTGCATAAATGAGTTCAGTAATGTCACAGGCTATAAGATCAATGCTTAAAAATCAGTAGCATTTCTGTACACCAATAATGAGCAATCTGAGGAGGAAATGAAGAAAAAAATACAATTTACAATAGTAACTAAAAGAATCAAATATCTTGGAATAAATTTAACTAAAGATGTAAAGGACTTTTGCACAGAACACTATACAACATTGTTAAAGGAAATCAAAGAAGACTTAAATAAATGAAAGAATATTCCTTGTTCATGGATCATTAAGATGTCTATCCTACCCCAACTAATCTACAGATTTAATGCAATCCTAATAAAAATCAACACAGCATTTTTTAATTAATTGGAAAAACTAACTACAAAATTTATTTGGGAGGGTAAGAGGCCCTGAATAGCCAAAGACATATTGAAAAAGAAAAAAGAAATCAGAGGAATTACACCACCTGACTTTAAAATATACTACAAAGCTACAGTGGTCAAAACTGCACAGTATTGGCACAAGGATAGACATACCAACCAATGGAACCAAATTGAGAGTCCTGATATAGATCTTCACATATACAGTCATCTGATATTCGAAAAGGCCACCAAGCCCACTCAACTGGGAGAGAATGGCCTCTGCAACAAGTGGTGCTTGGAGAACTGGATCTCCATACCCAAAAGAATGATAGAGGTATACCATCTCACACCTTATATAAAAATCAACTCAAGATGGATCATAGATCTAAATATAAGAGCCAAGACCATAAGACCTTGGAAGATAATGTAGGGAAGCATCTACAGGACCTTGTAACAGGACCTTGTAATAGGAAATTGTTTCATGAACTTCACACCCAATGCACAAGCAGTGAAAGAAAAAATAGATAAATAGGATCTCCTCAAAATTAAAAACTTTTGCACCTCAAAGGACATTATCAAGAAAATAAAAAGGCAGCCTACACAATGGGAGAAAATATTTGGCAACCATATATCTGATAGGAGCCTAATATCTAAAATCCTACAACTCAAAAATAAAAAGATAAACTACCCATTTAAAAAATGGGCAAGAGACTTGAAAAGACACTTCTCCGAGGAAGAAATACAAATAGTTAAAATGCACATGAAAAGATGCTCAACATCACTAGGTATTAGGGAAATGCAAATCAAAACTACAATGAGATACCATCTTACACCCATTAGAATGGTGGCTATTAAAAAAAAAACAGCTGACTCTTAAGTGTTGGAGAGGATGTGGAGGAATGGGAACCCTCATCCACTGCTGGTCAGAATGTAGAATGGTCCAGCCATTGTGGAGGACAGTTTGGCAGTTCCTCAAAAAACTAACTATAGAACTTCTATATGATCCAGCAATTCCACTGCTGGGTATATACCTAGAAAAATTGAAAGCAAAGACATGAACAGATATATGCACACCAGTGTTCATAACGGCATTATTCACTATTGCCAAAAGTTGGAATCAACCCAGGTGCCCATCAACAGATGAATGGACAAACAAAATGTGGTACATACATACAATGGAATATTGCTCAGCTGTAAGAAGGAATACAGTGTTAAAACATGGGATAACATGGATGAATCATGAGGACCTTATATTGAGTGAAGCAAGCCAGGCACTGAAGGATGAACAGTGCATGATCTCACTGATATGAATTAAGAAAATTGAGCAGACTCAGAGAGTTATTGTCTGGAAGATAGGTTTACAAGAAATAGAAAGAGAAGGTTGTGATCCATCACCCATATGGACATAATCTATGGTAAGGTGAAAGAGTTTAGTTGCATATTGAAGGAATAGGACAGGAGAGTAGTGATATTATTGCCTTGGGTGGTGCAGCATTGACAGGTGGGTAGATTGGGAAGGGTGAGTTAGAAGGTTCAGGGTACTGCGGGGAGGGTTGGGAAAGTGACCAGGTGAACACTGGGGATTTGCGGGTATGTGGTTGAAAGTACAAAGTTGGGAATGCTCTTATGGCAATATGACAAGGAAGGGTTACTGGTTTAGGGTGTTGGATGGGGAGGCATCCGAAATAGGGCACACCTGGAGCAGGCTTCCAGGAAGTGTGTGAGTGATCATTCTGTCATAATGTCCGGGAAGGGGTTGGACTCCCATCCTTGGGAGGACTGATTTGTTCAGAAATAAACAGGTGGGAGTCTCTCGAGAGCAAGGGCGGTTCCTAATAGGGGAGGACAAACCAGTGTGTAAGACCTCAGTGTTGTTGCAAGTAACTATGAATCTTTTCATCCAAGCAGTGAAGCCAGGGGGTCACCATGGGACCCAAGGGGAGGGAGAGGGAGGCATAGAATAGATCGAACAAGCGGTATTTAGTGGGCAATGGAAATTGTCCTACATGATCTTGCAATGATGAACACAGGCCATGTTAAATCTCATCAAAATTTATAAAAGCATACGGTCTAAAATGTAAACCATAATATATACCATTGACCATGTTTAGTAGCTACGTTTCACCATTTGTATATCAGTTACGACAAAGGTACCATCCACATATAAAAAGGTATTAATATGGGAAGGGGGAAAGGGGGAGGGATGTTGGATATATGAAAGTCACCTGTACTCTGTATGTGACTTTACTGTGACCTAGAACTTCTCTGAAAACAAAATGAAAAATTGTAAGACTCTGGGGAATGAATGTAAGAAAATGCCACTGTGCATAAGGGGACCAGATATTATAGTGATGATAAGTAAAATGTCAAAAATTTTTTAAAATATATTTTTCATCATCTTTTAATATCCCAATCTTTCAATTTTATTTTATTTTTAGTTTAAAAATTTTATGTATTTTATTTCTTATATTTAAACCTAACATTATTATCTCATTTTCCTATTAATTGCATTTGGCTATTTTATTGGCTTCATTTTAGATGAAGCTTTGGATCACAGAAGGGTTACAACTGGGGCAGGGGAGGATCATTGGTGTGGGGTGTCAGTGATGAGGGATCCATGGGAGGAAGTTAACCTGTGCATACATATAAGGTATATAAATATGTTCAAATGTTCATGGGGCATTGTCACAGTGGGTGGAGACTCACACAATAACAGAGAATATTGAATTCCCATCCTGGAGAGCTCTGCCACATTCTCCAATGGAGCAGCAACAGTCCCCCAAGTGCAGGGGCAATGAGTGGCGAAGGAGGACAATCCATTGATGGGTCCTTGATATTGATGGCTATGCTTATGAGGCTTTGCTCTTGAAATTGAAACTTAGCCTAGTGTTGTGGGGTACCTAAGAGTTGCCTCCTGAGAACCTCTTTGTTGCTCATATGTGTCCTCTCTCTAAGCCAAACTCAGCATATAAATGCATTACCTTCCTCCCAGCGTGGGACATGACTCCCGGGGATGAGCCTCCCTGGCACCATGGGATTACTACCAAGCATCAACTAGCAATGCAACTGGAAAAAGACCTCAAATTAAAGGGGAAAAGGTAAAGACAAATGAATTTATATGGGTAAGAGACTTCAAAGTGAGTTGGGAGGTCATCCCAGAGGTAACGAACTCTTATGCACATCTCAGCAGGATCTCATAGACTGCCAAAGTGGATATTACCCCAAATAGTGGGGCACCTGAGGGCTCTGGTGACACCTGGGTCCTGGGCAGGGCAGATAGCTCTGGAGTTTGGTGCCTTGCCAGTGGGCCCTACTTTGGTATTTGTGCTCCTGAGAGTGACAGAGTTGGACTAAATTATGGCTTCCCTACACATGGCTCATCTGTCACTTCCATTTAAACCTATACTTGGTACTGGAGTTTGTAGGTGTATGTCCAAGATACTAGAGTCTTTGGGCTGTCCATGTGCCCGCTGGGCCTAGAACCTCAGCGGAGTAGCAATACCTACTCCCCAGGTCATCAGACTCATCCATGGCAACTAACAAGGAGGTGAGGATTGACAACCACCATACCAAGGAATGAGAGAACCTACAACTGCAAGCAAGAGAGTGCTATCAATTAGCTGTATGGGATCAAAGCCTCCTCTCAACTAGAGGTGGTGGACGTCACCATCCCAGAATCGTCAGGATTGAGGAATGAACTATGGACTAGAGTGGGCTTACTGGTATTCTACTAGAGACATATTGTGATTCTAGCATTGGAAGAAATTACAACATTGATGTGGAAGCAGTGACCACTGGAGGCTCTGGGGGCAGGGATTAGGGAAAAATAGTTGTAATACAGGGACTTTTTTGGGACTTGGGAATCGTCCTGAATTATGTTGTAATGACATGATATAGGCCATTTTGTATTGTCACATAACATACAAAACTGTGCGGGAGAGAGTGTAAACTACAATGTGAACTATGGTCCATGCTCAGTGGCAAAGCCCCAGGATGCATTTATCAATTGCAATGAATGTGCCACACTAATGAAGGAAGTTTATGTGGGAGCATGTTGGAGGTGTGGGGAGTGGGGCATATGGGAACCCCTATATTTTTTGTGTAACATTTATGTAATCTAAGTATCTTTAAAAATATTATTTTAAAAAAATACCCTTTTGTGTGTCACCCTTGTACTGAGAAATCTTGATTATTCTCCCCATTGCCTGGATAATAAAGCTCAAATGCTTTAGCTTACACTGAAGATATGCCCCCACCTGGCTTCTACCTACTTTGACTGTCTCTCTCGTTATATCTGGATCTGTTTATTCCAGCAAAATTTATCTGCTTATTGTCTGCAGGAGACCGTTATGCATTCCTGTCCCTGTCCTTTCTGGTGAAATGATCTAAATTCTTCCTTCAATTACCAGTTGTAGGTTCAATTCCTACTCAAAGCCTGAAATTCTGTGGTACTCAATTTCTGACCCTTTATTATTTTCTTTAAATTTACCACATGTGATGTTATACTTTATTTTCCAAATGTAACAAATCTCAATACTTAAAGTCAGTTGCTATATATGGCCAGATTCGGTTCATTACTACCAAGTACATAATAAAAGAGAACAACTATTTGTGATGGGTTCTTAAAATCTATACATTTTGATGCAGGAAACCTACCGGGAAAAATCTAGCATGAAGAATAACTCAAAATGCAGAAACGGTGTTATGCATACAGATGTTCATGATAAGATTGTCTACAATTGTATAAATTTGGAAATAATCTACATGTATACCTATGATGCAGTGTTTACAAAGATCAGTGCATTCACTTGATGAAGAAATACATAATTATTAGAAGTCAGGTTATAATGAGTCTGACATATATAGGGAAACATTCTTGTACTCATGACTATTTCCTGGGTACTTACTCTATTCCAGAGTTGTGTTTAAATTATGGGGGATGAACAGGAAAGCTGGATGAAATAGACAGGAATTCTTTCCAACTGATGAGTTTCTCAGCTCTCCCCTTAAGGCCTCTAACTGACTGGATGAGAAGACTCCCCTCATTGCTGAAGGCTAGCTGCTTTGTTGATTGCAAATGGTACCACCCATAGATGCAACCAATTGACTAATGAATTAAGTCCATCCATGAAATACCCTCACAATAACAATCAGGCCAGTGCTTCATTGACCAATGTGAAAGGGAGCTGGGAAAAGCGTCACTAAGCAGTATCAGCTTTCACTCACTACCCCTGTTTTTGTAAGTCTTCTTCTCCCTCACCTGTTCATGTCTCCAAGATCAGAGTCTTCTGACTCAACCTCTCTAAACACTGAAACAGCAGACTTGTACCACAGCAGAGGAAAGACACACCTGCTGTGTGGGGCAACGGAAGGGTCCCAAGTTCAAGGTGCTACTTATACTACACTTTTAAACCCTCATCCTACTTTCAGATTTAACTATCCTCCCAGCTTCAGTGGTATCTGGTGCCTTCAATTCTGGAGCCTTTGGGGAGTCTGAGGATATATGTTGACTTATTTCTGGCCTCTTCCCCCTACTAGCTTAGATTTCTGCTTTCTTTTGTCTAGAAAAGTTAGATATCACTCACTCCTCTGCTTTACAGCTTCCAAAATGTTGATACTATCTCTTGTCTGCCCTTTACTTCTTTTTCTGTTTTCCTTGTCCTTGTGGCTTCTGACATTTTAGCAGCAGTTCATGAGGATATAATTGTGTGTCTAGTTCACTGCTTTTTAAACAGTTCTCTTTACGGTAGGACTTCTTGGAACCTAAAATATGCTAATTTTCTTTGCAAATTTCTGAGAAGGGGATATAATATGCAGTATTTTTGTATTACTTAGCCAAGCTTCAGCAGGTTACAGCATACCAAAGGCTTATTTCTTACTCACAACACATATTGGTAGCTGCCTGACATCAGTTCTTTCACACGTCTTCTTGTTCCTGGGCTCTGGCTGAAGGAGTAGCTGTGAACTCGAGCATGCCATTCTTGGGGAAGAAGGAAGAGGCAGAGGACAAGCAGACTCGCGAGGCAGCTTGGACCTTCTGCTTGGATGTGCACACGCCATCGGCCAAAGTATGTAACATGCCAAAACAAAGACAGTGGGCAAGAGGTGACTCTTCTTCCCCCAGGAAGCATGTGAGTTGCAGGCGATTGGCAGGGATGCAGGATTTTCTTCCAGAGGAGGGAGAATAGATGACTGACAAGAAAGTTACCCTCTACCGCAGGATCACAAACTTGTTTGACCTTGAAATCTCTTTTTTTGTAACAAAACTAACATTTCATAGAATTTATGTTTCAGTGGTCATGTCTTGGGAAAATGTTTTCTCTGAGCATGATGATGTAAAAGGACAAGCCAAAAAACTTGAAAGCCAGGCTTCATTTCAAGTAATGGCTCTCTCACTGGCTTAGTTACATGGCTTTGGGATTGGTAAGGAACTCACTGTGCCTCTTTCCTCCTTCATCTGTACAATGGAAATAACAATACCTACCCTTCAGTCTTGTTGAGAGATTAGATATAACATAAATAGAGTCTGGCATGTAAGCCATTAATAAATATTTATTGAGGAAATAAAAAATAAATAAGTTATAGAGGATGAAGCTGGAAATCAGTAACAGGCAGACAAGTGGAAAATCCACAGATATATAGAAGTTAACACTCTTAATCAATGGGTCAAAGACATTACAAGGGAAATCAGGAAATACCTTGAGACGAATAAAAATGAGAACACAACATCAAAACTTACAGGACACAGGAAAGGCAATGATGAGGGATACTTATAGCCCTAAATGCTTATATTAAAAAAGAAAGACTTCAATGGAGAGACCTAACTGTACACCTGGAACTAGAAAATTCAAATTGAACCCAAAGCAAGCAAAAATAAAGATGAGAGCAGAAACAAATGAAAAGAATTAAGAAAAACAGAAAGTATTGAGAAAACCAAACGTTGGTTCTTCAAAAAGATCCATAAAATTGACACACTCTTAGCTAGAATGAGCAGGGGAAAAAGGCACAAATAAAATCAGAAATGAGGGACATTGCTGCTGACCCCATAGAAAGAAGGATGAGGATACTATGAGCAATTGTATGCCAACAAACTAGATAATACAGCTGCAATGGCCAAGTTTCTAGAAATACATACAAACTACACTCACTGTAAAAGAAATAATAGATGTCAGACCAATTGGAAATAAAAAGATTGAATCAGTCATCACAAACCCCCCAAAAAAGAAAAGCCTAGGACCAGAAGGCTTTGCAGGTGAACTCTATCAAATACTCCAAGACCAATTAATATAAATCTTGCTCAAACTCATCTAAAAATTTAAGAGTGAATATTACCCAATTCATACCATGAGGCCAACATTACCCTCATACTAAAGCCAGATAAAGGTACTACAAGAAAGTTACAGACCAATTCCTCTAATAAATATAGCTGCAAAAATCATCAACAAAATACTTGCAAATCAAATCCAACAGTACATTGAAAGAATTATATACCATGATCAAGTCGGGTTTACCCCAGGTATGCAAGGGTGGCTCAACATAAGAAAAGTTAATATAACATACCATATTAACAAAATGAAGGGAACAGACCACATGATCATTTCAATTAATGCAGAAAAGGCATTTGACAAAACTCAGCACCCCCTTTTTTAATAAAATCCCTTTGTAAACTAGGAATGGAAGGAAACTTCCTCAACATGATAAAGGGCATATGAAAAGCCCACGGCTAAGATCGTATTCAAAGGTAACAGACTGAAAGCTTTCCCTCTAAGATCTGGAACAGCAAGGATGTACACTGTCACCATTGTTATTCAACATTATATGAGAAGTTCTAACATGAGCCTTCAGTCATGAGAGAAATAAGCATCCAAATTGGATAGGAAGAAGTGAAACTTTCCCTATTTGCAGATGACATGATCCTATATACAGAAAGTCCCAAAAGGTCTACAAAGAGCTACTAGAAGAAGTAAACTAATTCAGCAAAGTGGCAGGGTAAAATATCAACATGCAAAACCCACTAGTGTGTACATGTATGTACTAGTAATGAGCAACCTGAGGGGGAAATCAAGAAAATTCCATTTATAATAGCAACTAAAAGTTTCAAATACTTAGGAATAAATTTAAGCATGGATGTAAAGGAACTTGTATACAGAAAACTGTAAAAGACCTAAGTAAATGGAAGAATATTCCATGTTCATGGAAGACTAAATATCATAAAGATGTCAATTCTACCCAAACTGACTTACAGATTCAATGTAATCTCAACAAATTCTAAGAGCCCTACATTACAGAAATGGAAAATCCAATTATCAAATTTATTTGGAAAGGTAAGGGGCCTCAAATAGCCAAAAACATCTTGAAAAAGAACAAAGTTTGAGGATTCATACTTTTTGACTTTATAACTTATAACAAATCTACAGTGGTCAAAAAAGTATGGTATTGGCACAAGGATAGATGTATAGACCAATGGAATTGAATTAGCAGTTTAGAAATATGCCCTCATATCTATGGCTAATTGATTTGACAAGGCTACCAAATCTACTCAATGGGGAAAGAATGCTCTCTACAAATGGTGCTGGGAGAATCAGGCATCCATATGCAAAAGAATGAAGGAGGACAGAATCTCCCACCATATACAAAAATTAACTCAAAATGGATCTTAAACCTAAAGAACCAGGACTAAAAAACTCCTAAAAGAAAATGTGTGAAACATCTTCAGGATCTTTTGTTAGGCAATGGTTTCTCGGACTTTACACCCAGGGCACAAGCAATGGAAGAAAAATAGTTAAATGGGACCTCTTCAAAATTAAAAACTTTGTGTAAGTGACTTTACCACAAAGATGAAGAGACAACCTATTCAATGGGAGAAAATACTTAGAAACCATATATCTGATAAGGGTTTCATTTCCAGAATATAAGGAAATCCTACAACTCAACATCCAAGAGACAATCAGCCCAATTAAAAAATGGGCAGAACACTTGACAGAACTTTATCTAAGGAAGATATACAAATGGACAATAGGCACACAAAAAGAAGTTCAATATCATTAGCCAATAGGGAAATGCAAGTCAAAACCACAATGAGATACCATTTCACACCCATTAGAACAGCTATTAAAAAAACAGAAAATTACAAGCGTTGGAGAGGATGCAGAGAAAAAGGAACACTTAATCATTCCTGGTGAGAATGTAAAATGGTGCAGCCTCTGTGGAAGACTGTTTATGGTTCTTCAGAAATCTAAATATAGAATTACCATATGACCTGGCAATCCTTCTACTCAGTAAATACATAAAAGAATTAAAAGCAGGGACTTGAACAAGTATTTGCACAACAATGTTCATAGCAGCATTATTAATTGACAAAAGATGGAAGCAACCCAAGTGTCTATCAACTGATGAATGGATAAATAAAATGTGTATACATACAATGTATTATTATTCAGTCATAAAGAGGAATGAAGTCTTGATACATACAAAAACATGGATGAACCTTGAGGACATTATGCTGAGTGACATAAGCCAGACACAAAAGGATGCATATTGTATGATCTCACTGATATGAAATAATTAGAAGCAAACTCAGAGTCAGAATCTGGAATAGAGGGCCCGGCTAGATAGCTCAGTGGATAAAGAGCTCGCTGGGAAACCACATGGGAGGCCCTGGGTTCGGTTCCCGGGGACCTCTCCTAGCGGGCAGACCGCCTTGAGAATGGCAAGCCGCCATGGGCGGGCCGGAGCCGCCGTGGGCAGGGCAAAAAGCTGCCACGGACAGGCAAAAGCCGCCACGGGCAGGG
>PVKH010009813.1:0-18607 GCA_004027955.1 Chaetophractus vellerosus
CTCCTCTCTGCTTCTCTCTAATCTCTGCTTCTACTTGAGACCACCCCCACCGAGGGGTGGGGCTCAACATCTCACTGACGTGGCAATTAACGCCCTACTCATAACTTAATCATGCCCAGATGAACAGATGAGCTTACAAACATAATCTAATTTATATTTTTGGAATTCATAATTAAATCAAACTCAAACCATCACAGACCTTATACAAAAATTAATTCAAAATGGATCAAGGACCTAAATATAAAAGCAATAACCATAAATCTCCAAGAAGAAGATGTAGGTAAACATCTTCAAGATCCTGTGGTAGGTGTTAGTTTCTTAAATCTTAACACGCAAAGCATGAGCAAAGAAAGAAAAAAATAGATAAATGGGACCTCCTCAAAATTAAACACTTTTGTTCTTCAAAAGAATTTGTCAAGAAATTAAAAAGCCAGCCTACTAAATGGGAGAAAATGTTTGGAAACCACATATCTGGAAGGAGTTTGATATCCATGTTACATAAAGAGATCAAACAACTCAACGATAAAAAGACAAGCAACGAATTAAAAATGGGCAAAATATTTGAATAGACATTTCTCCAAAGAGGAAATACAAATGGCTGAAAAGTACATGAAAAAAATATTCAACATCCCTAGCTGTTAGTGAACTGCAAATCAAACTACAATGAGATAATATTTCACACCTTACAGAATAGCCATTATCAAAACAAAACAAAACAAAACAGAAAACTGCAAGTGCTGGAGTGGATGTAGAGAAATGGGAACACTCCTTAACTGTTGGTGGGATGTAGAATGATGCAGCCTCTGTGCAAGACAATTTGGCAGTACCTCAAGAAGCTGAATATAGACTTTCCATATAATCCAGCAATCCTGTTACTAGGAATATCTTCAGAAGCACTGAAAGCAAAGATGTGAACTGACATTTGCACACCAATGTTCATAGCAGCATTATTCACAATTGCTAAAATATGGAACCAGCCCAAGTGTCCATTAACCTATGAATGGGTAAACAAAATGTGGTGTAAACATACAATGGAAACCTATTCAGCTGTAAGAAGCAATAAAATCAGGATTCATATGACAACATGGATGAAACTTGAGGATATTATGTGGAGTGAAATAAGCCAGAAACAAAAGGACATATATTGTATGGTCTCACTAATATAAACTAAATACAACGAGTAAGCTCACAGAGATAAAGTCTAGAGTGATAAAGTCTAAAGTCTGGGAATTAGAATGTGGGTTGAGAATGGGAACTGATGCTCAATGTACGTAGAATTTTTAATAATGTTTATTGTAAAAGTGTGGAAATGAATAGAGTTCATGGTAACATACTATAGTGGGTACACTAACACTGTTGATTTATCAATAAGATTGTGGCTGAAAGGTGTGGTCTGTGGACGTAAATGTCAATTGAAAGGAAAATAGAGAATAATCCAGGGTATGTATAACAGTGATTTCTGTGATGGATGAAGACTGTGGTTAATAGTATAAATATAAGAATGTTCTTTCACAAAGTGTAAAGCATATGGTGATACATGGGAAAATTTCAACTAATAAAACTTCTGGAAGATAGTAATATTGTAATATTTTACAGCAATGGCAAAAAGATTTTTTCAATATTAAGACACATCAATGGGGGAAAATAAAGGGGTATGGTATTTTTTTCCTTTTGGAGTAATGGAAACAATCTAAAATTGACTGAGATGATGACAGCACAACTCTGTGATGAAAATGAGAGCCACTGAGTGTACACTTTGAATGGATTATACAAATCTTGAGCTGTATAACACAGGGATTCCAGTGATTGAAGACAGACCCTGGTTAACAGAAAATAAGAGGACGGTCTCTCATGAACTATAACAAATGTATAATACTAATACAAGGTGTTAATAATCAGGTGGGTTGGGAGGAAGTATACTAAATGAAGATATGGGCTAAAGTTAGTAGTAACTTGACAATGCTATTTCATAGTTTGTAACAATATTTTCACAACAATGCAAAGCATTGGTGGTGGGGTGATATATGGGAGTCCTGTATGATGATATGCATGTTTGTTTAGTAAGTTCACAACTTTTACTATATACTTATTGTTTATGTATGTTCATGTATGGATGATATACTTCAATAAAATTTTATTATTTAAAAATAGGAGGCAAAAAAAAAAAGAAAAATAGGGCGCAAATTTTTTAGGTGAGAGGAAAACCTCCACAGTCAATGTTTATCACATTTCTGTCTGATTGACAGAAATATTAATTTAAGGAAGTAGCTTCTGTCTTCACAGAATTATATCCTATCACATCCTATAGGAATAAAAGGGCTGGACTGAGAGGAAAGAGAAAAGAATCCAAATCATGGGCTCTGATAATTCCCAGTTTCTCAGGACTCTGGTTTCTCATCCACATAAAGGAGGGGCAGCATCTCTGAAAACAACAAAAACAAAAACAAAAACAAAAACAAAACCACTGATAATCTACCTTGATTTTCCTTTTTGTCAAATGATCAGTTTCATGCTATCATGAAGCATTCTTTATTGAGGAAAAACCATACTTGATGTTGCTTTACTATATTTACCTTGTAAAACACATTCAGGTTTTAGAAATTGAAGAAATCTTAAATTACTAGAGGAAAAAGATCGTGATTATTAGGACATGAGGAATATTCATGTTTTTTTCGGGTGAGAATTTAGTATCAGGGGATTTTGTTCTCCTATGATGGAAATCTGTGGTAGAAATCGATGGTTCGCAAAATTTAGGTTCTGATTAGGCTACAGTTTTATTATAAACAGACAGGCAGCATTGTGCTGAAGGAACTTTTCCAAGCTGGTCATTTCTCGAGATTCCTCACAAGAGGGCAGTGCTGTTTAACAATTGTAGCCTTCATCTGTTTGGGCAGGGGTAGGCTGATTGCTCCCTCCAACTGTTTATCCCAGTATAGGTAAAGCTGAAGAACTTGGTTTTGTCCATAGCCACATTGTAAGGAAAAATCTTAGCAAAGGATAACCTTTTGTTTTCTCAGAAATGGACAGAATTATCCTGCCATAAAAAATAGTCTCAAATTCTCCTCTTTCGACCCTGGAAATGATGGGAATTAAAACAGGGTATCAGTTGCCTGTGACTGGATGTTTTGGATTTGTGAAATCCTTTTTGCTGATCTAGTGCACTTTATAAGCACTTTTGAACACCTAAAGTTTACAAGAGACACTTAAGTACCTAGTTCAGTATCCCTGAGACCTATCCTCAGGAAATAACTAAGATACATTTTACACAAACAATTTTAAACTTATTGTATTCTAACTAGGTAGACAGGGGGAAAGTTTCTAATCAAACTTATAATAAGATATTTACTAAAATGGAATGGCATGCTTTTGTGCACCTCTCTTAATACGCACTATACACAACGTCTCCTTGACAGCTTATTACTAATATGACTGTGTAACTCTACCTCTTCTAAAGAGATTAAGCTCAATTTGGAAGTGTGTGTTAAAAATTTGAACAGTTAACAAAAAAATACCTATTTGGCCTTAATGGTCCCTCTAAATTCTTCATATCTCAAGGAGCAGATATAGCTCATTGGTTGAGCACCTGCTTCCCATGTAAGAGGTCCTGTGTTCAATCCCTACTACCTCCTAAAATAAAAAATATATATAAAGTAAATTCTTCCTATCACAAAAATTACCTTTTCTGTTGTGCCATATTTAAAAATGAATGACTAAGATCTATTTCAATCAAATCAAAAAGTCATTATTGGACACAAGAGAAGGTGCTCACTTGCAATGAACAATTCAAGAATTAAATTGAGAAAACAATTCTATTTTCAATAGCATAAAAAAGCAATAAAATAGTTAAGAAAAACTTTAACCAAAGAAATGCAAGACTTGCGCATTGAAAATGACAAAACATTGAAAGAAATTGAAAAAGACCTAAATAAATAGAAAAACATCCTGAATTCATGGACTGGAATATATTGTTAAGATCTTCCAATCTTGTGAAGATGACAATTTTACTCCCCAAATTGATCTACAAATTCAACACAATTGCTATCAAAATCTCAGCTCACTTTTTTTGTAAAAACTGACAAGCTAATGGACATATAAGGGACCCAAAATAGCCAAAACAATCTTAAAAAACAAGAACAAAGTGGAGAATTCACACTTCCTGATTTCAAAACTTAATAAAAAGATAAAGTGTGCAAGTCTGTATGGTACTGGCATAAGAAGAGTGGACTAGAACTTAAAGTACTACATTTATGATCAATTGACTTTTTTACAAGGATGCTAGGACAATTCAATGGAGGAAGAGTATTCTTTTCAACAAATGGTGCTAGGACAACTGTTATCCATATGCAAAAGAATGAAGTTGGGGGCCGGCTAGATAGCTCAGTGGATAAGAGCACCAGTATACCACATGGGAGGCACCGGGTTCGGTTCCCGGGGACCTCTCCAAGCGGGCAGACGGCTTTGAGAAAGGCAAGCCGCCGTGGGTGGGGCAAAGCCACCGTGGGCATGGCAAAAAGCCGCCACGGGCAGGGCGGAGCCCCCACGGGCATGGCAAAGTCACCCGTGAAACACGGAGCTGCCGCCTGCGAAATGCGGAAGCCAGGCAGCCCGCAAAACATGGAGCACTGCTGCCCACAAAACATAGAGCAGAGCTGCCCGTGAAAACGGAATGGAGCCACCCACGAACAGAGCGAGCCGCCTCTGCGGAGGGCCAACTCGGCGCATCGCCGCAAAAAGACAGGGGAGGCAAGAAGCAGACATAGAAAAAAACACAGAAGAATGGACACAGCAAGAGCAAGCAGAAGGGGGGTGGGGGATATGTAACCAAAAAAAAAAAAAAGAATGAAGTTGGACCCTTACCTCACACCATGTATGAAAATTAACTCAGAATGGATAAAAAAAAGTCCTCAATGCATCCTGTCCCTCAATGCATCAATACTCAAACAGTAAGAAATAGTTACAGTGGATGGCAATGGAAACGAAACCCTAGAATGGCCAAAAAGTGGTCAAAACTTTGGTCAAATGATTCAAAGATAATAGTCTAAGTGTTTGCAAGTATATGAAAACAATGACATATAAACTATCCACATGAAATTAACTCAGGCAATTAAAAACCAAAAAATGTAATGATCTACCTTCTTCAGTGACACCCTATGTAACTGCTTATATTGATTTTTTTCTCCAAATTGACCAAATTTAACAAAACTTGCTGACTTTCTGAAAAAAAAATTGTTATTATGTCCTTCCAGATTGTAAATGGATTGTTTTCTTTCTTTTATGTTTTGTATTTTTATATGGCTACTCTGTAAGATATAATCTTTAAAAATAATCCATTAAGGCTGTTATTATTGTAAGTAACACCTGAGGCAAGTAATCATGAAAAACTTAAACAGCAAAAATCCCAGTGTAGCAGCAAGCAGGCAGTCTTGAGGGTTTTAGTAATGGACTAGAAACAACCATAACAAATATGACAGAGAAGCCCTGATTTACAAAGCTTTGGTCTCCAGGGTTGGTACATCAAAAACAGTTTTCTTTTTTCTTTAGTTTCAAGGGATTTCAAATTTATTGAATAAAATTGTTCTTAATATCCTCTTTCTCTCTTTAATGCCTATGGAATATATAGCCATTTCCTTCTTCAGTCCAGATACAGGTAAATTTTGCCTTCTCTCTTTTATTCATGATGAGTTTTACTAAAAGTTGACCGATTTTGCTAGTTTTTTCAAAAACCCAACTTTTGGCTTTATTGATTTTGCTTCAATTTAATTAGTTACAGCTTTATCTTTATTTTCTTTCCTTTTCTTTTCTTTAATTTGGTGTGTTTTCCTAACTTTTGAGATGGTGTGATGGTTTGAAGTTGTTTGGACACCACAAAAGTATGTTCTTAAAGTTAACCCATTCCTGTGGCTGTGGATCCATTGGAATTAGGATCTTTTGATGAGTAGGATCTTAACTTAAGATGTGACCCACTCATTCAAGGTAGGTCTTAATCCTCTTACTAGAGTCTTTTATAAGAGAATGAAATTCAAGACAAAGCTATGGATGCAAGAATCTGGAAGCAATGAAACCCAGGAGAGAAGGGAAAGACCAGCAGATGCCACCATGTGCCTTGCCATGTGACAGAGATGTCCAGGATCACCAGCAGCCAGTCTTCAGGAAGAAAACATCACTTAATAATGCCTTGATTTGGACATTTTTCCCAGCCTCGAAATTGCAAGTTTGTAAACTAACAAATTCCCATTGTTAAAAGCCAACCCATTTTATAGTGTCTGCTTGAGCAGTTAGCAGGCTAGGACAGATGGATACTCTGATCAACAATTTTCAGCCTTTCTTATTTTCTAAACTAATTAATTTTATCTTCAGTCCATCCTTCCATACTCTGTCTTCTGTGATTCTTGGGCTTTTACTATGCAAATGACCTTTCCTCTTCACCTGTGGGCTCCTGTTAGCCTCTACAAACAGGAGATGCTAGAGAGAGCTTGTAAGGCCAGAGGAGAAGAAGGGAGCCACCCCTTCCTGACCCCTGCCTGTTGTTGTCAGCATCTTCCCCGCAATATCCTTTCACCTCAGCCGCAACCGTTGGTTTTATGTCTCCCAACTTGTTTCCGTCCTCCCCAACCAGTCTCATCCTCTCTCCATAGAAGTCTGTGTCCTGGCTCCAGGAGCAATCTCTTCCAAGCCTCTGGGTCTAAAACCATCAATTTCTTCCCCTTGTCCCTTCAGACCTCAGAAGGAAGATGCTTCCTGAAGTTATCAGCTCTGTGTTACCTCCACATCTCTTATAAACCTTTTCCTGCTTAACCTATGCCTTATATTAATTATTTTCTGTTAAAATAATAGGCTTGGTTTCTGTTTTTTGACTGGGCACTGACTACGGTGCTCCACAATCTGATCCCTACCAGTGAGGTAACAGATGATGGCTATCGTTACAACATTGTAAATATCATTAATACCACTGAATTATATATCTGGGTGTTGTTAAAGGGAGAAATTTTCAGTTGTATTCTTGTTACTAAAATAAAAATAAAAATAAAACACAAAAACCACTCCTTTCTTCCCAAGGATCACTGGTGCAGGGTGTCATTGATGGGGGGATATTTGGGGAGGGGTGCACCTGGGGCATGCCGCTAAGGCGTATGTATATGTTCAAGTGTCCATGGGGTGTTGTCTCGGTGGGTGAAACCCACACAATAACCAAAAGAATATTGAATTCCCATCCTGGGGAGTTCTGCTTCATGTACTTGGGCATGAACCCCCCAAGTACATGGGCAGTGCCTAGTGAAGGAAGACAGACCATTATGTCAGGCCCTTGAGATTGATGATTGTGCTTATGAACCTTTTCTTGTGGAATTGAAACTTAGCCTAGTATATATATTTCTTAAGAATTATCTCCTGAAAGTCTCTTTGTTGCTCAAATGTGGCCTCTCTCTAAGCCAAACTCAGCGTATAAATGCACTACCATTCCCCCAATGTGGGCCATGACTCCCGGGGATGAGCCTCCCTGGCACTGAGGGGTTGTTACCAAGCACCAACTAGCAATGCATCTGGAAAAACACCTTGACCAAAAGGGAGAAATATTAAACACAAATGAATTTTTATAGCTAAGAGATTTCAAAGTGAGTCAGGAGGTCATTCCAGGGTTATGCTTATGAGATCTCAGCAGGATCTCATTGACTACCATGGTAAACAGTACCTCAAATAGCAGGGCTCCTGAGGGCTCTAGAGACATCTAGACATTGCAAACAGGGCAGACAAGCTCAGGAATTCAGCACCCTGTCAGTGGGCCTTACTTAGGAATTTATGCACCCCAGTTGAACAGAGTTAGACCCCTAACTTGTACTCTTTAACCATTATATTACATGTTTCCTCCTTATTTGAGTATAGAAGCAAATTCAAACTACCCATTCCAGGAGCCTGAAATCATTCTTTAAAAATCTGATACCTGTCCCCCACCCCTTTCTGTATCTTTGTTTGGGAGCAATCAAGCCAGAACCTGGGAGTTTTTTCTTATGTTTTTCCTTTCCCTTTGCCTCTATAGCCAACATGTCATCAAATTCCATTGATTCTGCCTTTTATGTATATCTCTGGAATCTTTTCCTTCATTTCATTCCGATTGCCACCACATTAATTCAGCTTCGAGTAATTTCTCACCAGCTCTATTTAATTAATACCTTGGCCTTAGGCCTTTTTTACACACCAATCCCTATCTTGCTACTAAAATGATCTACTGAGAAGGCAAAATGATCTCCTTAAAAAAGTCTTCAAGGGCTCCCGTTTGCTATAGGGTAAAGTCTAAATCTCTCAGTAACACATTCATCTTCTAGCCCTTCACAAGCTGACCTTTGCCCAACCCTCATCTTCATCTGTGGCTCTCCCCACCTTCCCCCAGCATACCCTCAATCCCACATCACCCCCCAGGATGCCTGTCTTCTTGGACTGTAAATTTCTTGAGATGAGAAATTGTGGCTTATCTATTATTGTGCATACAACTTGGCAATTAGAACATTCAAAAGGCTTCCATTAAATGAGAAAATGACATTTTCCATGCTTATTTATAGTCTTCATATTCATAATGAATGACTATATGATATTTCACAACATTGGTTCCCACAATTTGATAAACAATTCCTCAATTATTAGATATTTAACTTTACTCATTTTTATGCTTTTTGTTCCTTCCCTCCTTCCCTCCTTTCCTACTTTCTTCCCTCCCTTCTTTCTTCTTCCCTCCCTCCCTCCTTCCTTCCTTCTTTTTCCTTTCCTTTCTCTCTCTCTCTCTGTCTCCCCCATACATACACTTCCTTTTCTTCCTTATCTATTTTATTTGGTATAAAAGAATATGAATTTTGCATTTTAATTTGCAATTCTTAACTCTTCTCTAGATGGAATATGATTATATATATATATATTTATTGGGTATGCCTCCTAGTATACAAACTGTTTATATTTCATTTAGTCATTTGATGCTGGAGTTTTGAAGGTGTTACATGATTTCTTCACATGAATATTAGTTCTGATGGGATAATCATTGTAATTGATGGCTCTGAATATGTCATGGCTCAAGTACATGAGGAATTTGTTCATTTTTCACACTGATGGGCCTCCACACAGTTCTGGGGGTCCCAGGCTGTGGCAGTGCCATCATCTTTAACCCATAGGCTCCAAACTTGCCCTGCCACTCATCTCCATTCTAGTCAGCAAGAAGAGAGAAAAGAAGTAATAGGAATTTTCATAGAAAGATTTTTTTAGGCCAGGCCTGGAAGTGGGACACTCCTTTCCATGACTGTCCATTCCATGAACTCAGTCACACAGCTGATCTCCCTGCAGAAGGTCTGGGAAATGCAGCCCAGCTGTGTGCCCAGGTAGACATTAACATAGATTGTGGTGAGTGGCTGTCAGACTCTACCATGAATGAAATACACTATGCTCTGTGGTAAGAACATGGACTCTAGAGTGAGAAACACCTACCTGACTCACATCACAACCTTGGACAAGTTACTCCACCTCTCAGATGCTGAGTTTTTTCATTTTCCAATATGACCATAAGAATAAGAGCTTGTAGAGTGGCTGAAAGGATTAAGTGAGATAAATATGGGCAAGTTCCTGGCAAATAGTGGGTTTCCAATACATGTTAGATTTCTTTCATAATTTTTGTCGTATTTTTAGTTAGTACATTTTTATATTTTGATTTTTTTTTAAATTTACCTTCATGATCTCATGTTTTGGCATATAGAAATGTCACCTTTTTATAGAGTTTTAATTCATCTTTCTCTTTGTGATTTCTTGTGATTTCCAAGAGTAACAAGCTATCGTTCCTCCACTGTTGAGTAGGATGTCTACTCTGTTCCTTCCAGTTTTCCTATAGTCTGAATTTTTATTTTCTTCCTTAATTTTCCTGAAATGCATGTTCTGAAACACCCAGAGGACCCTTCTAAATGTTGAATTCCAAAGGTCAAACTGTGAAATAGGACAAATATCTCTGCTACCAGCCTCTCTTTTCTGTCACTCCCTCCCTCCCTTTCTTCCTCCTTTGAGCTTTGCTCCTCCCTACCCCACTTCTTCTCAAGTCCCTCTTGATCTCCTTCCTATCCACATTTGTCCTCAGGACAACAGCTCAGTTACATCAAAATGACCAATTACAGCTTACAGTGGTGTTAAGTGAGTTTTTAAAACATCTAGCCCCACACTTAGAGAAAGTGAATTTAAGTATAACTCCCCCAGAGACATTTGTACATAGTTCTTAAATTATAGAAAAAAAAAAAACAAAAACAAAAGCAGTACTCTACTACATCGGGAACCTTATAGAGCTATTCTTGAGAGAGTGTAGGTTTCCCTAGACCCTCAAAATTGCATATACTTACCAATACTATAACTATCTATTTTTCCTAGAGCTAGAAAATTTTTTAAAAACTCACATACCTGTGGCTTCATCCAAAATCAAACCTAGTGTGACAATTTGAAATTCTTTTATGAATCCCAAAAAGAAAAAGATTATGTTTTTTAACTAGTCCATTCCTGTGGGTTGAGACTCTTTATTGTATTGCATCAGTGAGGCATGACTCAGGTTGAGTCTTTGCCCTCTGCTGGGTCTGATATAAACAGAGACACACAGAGAAACAGACACACACAGAGAAAAAGGGAGCCATCATATTTTAATGAGCCATGTGAGAGAAAGGACTCCAGGACTGCCTATAGCTACGGAAAGGCAGAGAAGCCCCAACAGACTGAGAGAGGAGACCTGGAAAGAGACAAGCCCTGTAGCTTGGTTGCTCACAGCTGGGATCCAAGTGATAGTAGATTCTGGAGGGGAAGGCAGAGACCAGGCAGAGATAGCCCACCACCTTGCTTTACCACATGGCAGCTGATTTTGGTGAGAAAGCATCTCTGCTGATGCCTTGATTCAGACATTTCACAGGCTTGGAACTGTAAGATTTTACCCCAAATACATCCCCTTTATAAAAGCTCAACCCATTTCTATTACTTTGCATTGGCAGCCCTTTTGCAAACTAAAACACCTAGTCTTTTCCAATCAATTGCTGCCTGAACTGTATGATTTAGTGTTTATGAAGACTAAAATGACTAGACCACTCGATAATTTTGTATGGTGCTATTCTTAAAACACGGGGTAAAAATCAGATAGAGGGGCCGGCTGTAGCCCAGTGGATAGGGCGCTGGTACACCACATGGGAGGCCCCAGGTTCAGTTCCCAGGTACCTCTCCGAGTGGGCAGACCGCCTGAGAAGGCAAGCCGCTGTGGGCAGGGCAGAGCTGCCATGGGCAGGGCAAAAAATGAACACACAGCAAGAGTAAGCAGAAAGGGAAGAGATATGTAACAAAAAAAAAAAATCAGATAGAAATAGCACACTATATTTCTAAATGTGCATTTCTCTGAATGTCCCAAACACTTCAATCTTATTCTTGAGTCCTCTACAACTTTTCTTTTCTGAAAGAAAAGATGGTCCTTTCATTATCTTTCTTCTAAAAGAAAGATACAGCTTTTTAAATAACAGTCATTTTATTTCTCACCACATAGAGTGGGTAAAATAGAAAACCTTGTGTAAGACCACAGCGCATATGCCAATAGCAGAACCATGGACCTGACTGAGCCAAGCTATCAAGAGGAGCTTGGCGGAGTACCTGTGCAGCCTCATGCCGAGTGACTTCCACTTCACGCATCACCGTGCAGATGGTGATTTTAAAAGAACTAAGGGGAAAGAGCAACAATGTAAACAACATTCCAGCAAGGAAGAAAGTTCAGTTTTAGAGTACACTAAAGCTTGTGCTGCTGATAGAGCGAAGCAGGACTGACGGCCAAAAGCGTTCATGGTATAAATATTCTCCTAAGGGCCTCCTAAGACAACTATAGCAGAGTTATTAGTAGCTCCCTTTGATCATCAAGAAAAGGCCTTAATAAATCAAGAAGATAAAGGACAGTTTTCATCCAGAGGACTGAAAAGTCTTCAAACATCTGGTCTGGAAATGGTTCAGGGCTGGGGTCTAATTCAGATATCCATTTGGAGAGTGGATTGAAGGATTGCAGTTGGCGCTTGTCTTTTTTCAAGGTACAGGGATTAATGACCAACTAGGATAGCTAATGACCCAACCAGAGTGGATTAGCATTCAGCCTGGCTGGCAGAAATCCCTTTGGGGCTATCCTTTGTCCTGTTTTGTTCTATTTATTAAATTAACTACCCTTTTTTCCTTCAAAGGAAAAAGGTATCTGCTCCCACCTACCTAAAATGAATTTTTAATTTATTAAGCACCCTACTGCATTAGTCTGGGACAAAATAGAAGGTCCCAATAAGAGTATATATTAAAAAAAAAAAAAAAAAAAAAAAGAAAAGACGGTTCTGGTTCTATCACTGCCTGTTTGTTACCTTGAGACCTACAACCCCTTTTAAGTACTTCCTTTCACACATCCCACACACACACACACGTTGTACTTTACACTATATTTATACACACACACACACACACACATTTCTAGATGCCCAGGGGCATGATGTCATATACTCTGATGTGTGAATTGCCAGAATTGTTGGCACCAAAGTACCCAACCCGCCAAAGCAAGGCTATAAGATTCCTTTTTCCTATTACACAGTTCCCAAAGCACACTATCTTGAATCCCAAATGTCTCAGAGAGACTTTCTGTGAAACACCGTCTCTCCACTCAGCCCATGGAGCCTCAAATTTGTGGGCTGGGCCAGAGAAGGCCCGGAATGACAGCTGCTGTGTTATCCTCGGCTCCGCCCTCCTCTTATTAGACCAAGCCTACTGCCTTCAGATCCTCTCCTTCCCTAGGATGAGGTGTGTTTTTTGTTTTTGTTTTTATCTTGCAAATATCCTCTTCTGGAGCCTGCCCTTACAATCTCAGGCATCGCCCGACAAGTCCAAAGCTGAGGAGAAGAAACTTAGGCTCAGATTTGGATCTCCACTCTACCTCCCCATCATAGGCTGATCTAAAGATGCATGCCTCTAGTAGTCCCTTTACCGGGAACTAAAAGTATTTTGTCAACCTGGTTTAATAGTCATAATATCTTATTTGCTAGTCTTGGAGGAAGGAAAGCATATCTTTAGACACTTTCCACTTTTAAAAGAAACAATGACTTGAAAGAGCCACCATATTAGATAATATCAAATTCCAAATCTCACATTTACTTCTCAAATATTACTGCCAGGCAAATTCTCACTGTCACCAAACTAAAAATATTATGATGGATCTAGATATAGGAAAGGCAAAATGGAGTCCTGTGACTAGATACAGCAATGATAAAAATGCCTTACATTTATTTATATGTTTTTTACAGTATACCTATGGCTTTTATATGGATAAGAACTGTGACATTTACAGCAACCCTTCTCGAGATGTATCTCAAGTATCGTCTCCATTTTGCTGACTAGAACACTAGTGCCCCAAAGAGCCTGAGATAAAATGGCTAGTAAGTGGCAGAGTTAGAACAGGAACTTCAATCTCCTGACTCTGTTAAAATATGGTAATGCCTCCAAGTGAAATGTGGGGAGACAAAAATTGGTCCCAGATTATTTCACCCCTCTATATATCCCATTTCTCCCCACTCTTGCCAATTCCTTTCCCAACATTCTCAGTTTGCAACAACTGTTATCTGTAAATGGAGAGACTGAGGTAAATTTATGAACATTGCAGAGAAAGAACAAGTCAGTGGAAGAATTGCAAGGAAGGTATGAGTTTGGGTTTTCTTCAAGGAACTATGGTATCTGATCAGTAAGTCTTCATTGTCTAAGAAAAACATTTTCAGACATAAACCAACTGCAGGAGGTGAGAGGCCATGTCGTAACTGGCACAGCCAGCAAACAAATAGCATAATCATTGGGCTTGGTTCTTGAGATTTTTACTAAGAAATACAACTACCAAATCACCAAATTCTTCTGACAGTTTTCTCTAATAATCTACCAGAAAACTCTAATTTGATAAGTCATATGATAAAATGTCAAAAAGCCAATGTGGAAGAATCTTTCATGTTTCAGATCAGAAGAGATTAATTCATTTACTGAAATAGTACAGGCTGTCCATACAGCTGTCTGTCCTGAAGAAAAGCCAGACATTTTGACCCTGCTACTTGAACCAAGGAAATTTAACCAATTTTAGCCCTGCTCAGCCAGCAATAGATGTCAGTGACTTCATATGGCCAAAGTGATGTAGAGAATGTAAAATTCACATGTCTTCTAATCCTGAACAATAGAGAAATTCTGAGGGATATGTTTAAAATCTTCTCATAGATTAGATGAGAAATAAATATATATCACAGGCTATCACATTAATAATAAATCTTTCTAAAAGAAATAACAAAATAATCCTGTTTTTAAAAATGCTGAAAAAAACATTAAAAAATGAAAAACACAATAAAAAACAAAGAAAAAATTTAAAATGCTAGAATTAGAATTGTGATTTTTAAAAACAATGTTTAACAACAGTAAAATTTGTTTCAGATGAAAAACTGACATCATAATAGTGACAATCAATGAAATCATTTTTTAAAAACCAACCTGAGGGGCCGGCTCGATAGCCCAGTGGATAGGGCGCCGGCATACCACATGGGAGGCCCCGGGTTCCGTTCCCGGGGACCTCTCCTAGCGGGCAGACCGCCTTGAGAGTGGCAAGCCGCCATGGGCGGGCCAGAGCCGCCGTGGGCAGGGCAAAAAGCTGCCACGGACAGGCAAAAGCCACCACGGGCAGGGCAGGTAGCCCGTGAATGGAGCACACCAGCCACCCACGAACTGAAAGCCAGTCCGTGAATGGAAGCGGAAGTCCCCCATAAGCGGGGAAAGCCACGCCTGCGCAGTCTCGGCACGTTGCCGCGGGGGGGGGGGAATATGTAATAAACTAAATAAATCTTTTAAAAAAAAATTAAATAAAAAATAAAAAATAAAAAATAAAAACCAACCTGAGAAAAACCCAAAACCAAAATTGACATTGGCTGTACCCAGTAAATTTATTGACTTAAAACTTATAAAAGAATCCACTTAAGCCGGGAAAACTGAATTTGATTTTTAAAATAATAATGGACATAATGAGTAAATCTCTATGAATTGATAAGGAGTCACTTCCAGGTTATATTGTTACATTTTTAAAAAGTAAATTTCAAGAGTATACATAGTATTCTACATTTTGTGTAGGAAAAAATAAAAGGAATAATAAAATATATATAAGATTTTGTTTAAAAGAAACACAGGAAAGATAAACTAGAAACTAACGAAAATAGTTACCTGCAGTGATAGGGTTGAATGGTATAAAGGAGACTGGAATTGAAACAAGGCTTCTCTGAGTATAACTTTTTATTTACTTTTGAATTTTATATACCATGTGGATGTTTTACGTATTCAGTAAGTAAGATTAAATCAGAGAAGATGCAAAAAGTAAGTCTTAAAATTAAATGCAATCAGAAACAAATTATCCTAACTATATGTCGAATTGATAACATGACAGCATAGAGAAAGAGAATTCATTCATGTAATCAGAACACAGTTCTCTGTGGAATATATTCTAAAGACAGAAAGAACTGCAGAGTTGTCTTAAGCTTCACTCAGATTTGTTTCTATTGGTGTTGTAATTCTGAACAGTTTGGAATAAATAAGTAAATAAAATTGATGTTTTTAGGAACCAGTGGTTTCACTGTAGGAGAAAGAAGATATAAAATGGAATGAGAAAAAGCAAGGAACAGGCCCATGTTGTTGAATTTGATTGAAAGGTCAGTATGAACTTATTTTCTACACTGATCTTTAAAAAGGCCCAGATCTTGGTTTCTAAATATCATTTTCCACTTAAAGGAACCAGAGCTCCCTGGAGCAAAAACTCATTTCAGGGCTGTGGAGCCACTTATTGTGCCAGAAAATAAGAAGTACTCAAAGACTTATGGGGCCATAATAATGGAATACAGGAGCTGGCTTTGAAGGGGCATGCACCGGCCAAATTTGGAACAATGTTGGCATCAGAAAGAGTTATGATGGTCATGCAGTTTATCACAATGAACAGAAGAATCCAGAATGGGATACCCTGTAGGACACGGGCCTGGACACTTCAAAAGAGTCAGCAACATGAAGAATAGGGGGAGGCAGAGAGATTGTTCCAGATTGAGGGAGTCTAAAGAGAGCCCAAGGAAAACTCAGAGATGGAAAGTGTTTAAAGAACATGTAAAGGGTTACTAAGGAATAACGCTGGGGAAGGACAGCCCACCATTTAAAAAATCACAAATTTAAAGGAAAAACCTTAAAACTTACCAAGCCTAGCAAGTTTACATTAGTCTGCTCATTGTGAAAGTATAGCAAACTTTTCACTTGATTAAATACTAGCAAAGGCTGTGAAATGTATTCCAATATTAGCTCTGTAAAATTTAAGCATGTATTTGCTTTTGCGAGGGAGTTTAGGTTTATGGTAAATATTTTACCATTTTTAGTTACTATTTATTTATTTGAGGCCAGAAACATATAGAGTGAGCCTGTGAACTTTTGTTTATATCTGCACACAGTACTTTTTCTCTTGACTGTGATGGGTTATGTGAGCTGTAACAATGGAAGAGTATCAGTTTTGCTTCCACAAGAGAAATAAGAGCCATAGGAAAGGCATGCGACTGACCAAAAGAGAAAAACAAGCAAAAAGGGACAAAGGGCATTTGAGGTACAATTTGGGAAATTTGAATATGAACTTTATGTCAGTTGATGCTATCGAATTAATGTTGATCACATCATTTCCCTTTCTTAACTATGAGCCCGATAAGAAGAGTAGGTTTGTGTAGAAGAATGGGGCACAGCCGAACCATTCAGGGTGAAGTTCCATGATTTTGCATCTTACAATTAATGATTTGGCAAAAGAGAAGTATGTTAGCTGGAGCAAGTGTGGTAAGATTTGATGACTTTAGGGAAGCAGCATGTGAACGTTCATTGTATTGTTCCTTAACTTTTGCATGGGTGAGACTTCAGTGTCAAACCATGAACAAGAAGGTTTCGTCAAAATGGCTGGCTGGCAGCTGGGGTGGAGGGGAATGTTTGGGAAAACAGTAGAGTTTCTTATAAACGTGTCTTGAGACTATTGCAAATGCTGTTGTTCAAAAGCTTGTGCCTTCCTAGAAGAAAACAGAGTGGGGCATCTTCAGGACCTTGTGTTAGGCAATGGTTTCTTAGACTTTACACCCAAAGCACAAACAACAAAAGAAAAACAGTAGATAATGGGACCTCACCAAAATTAAAAACTTTTGCACCTCAAAGGACTTTATCATGAAAGTAAAGTGACAACCTATGCAATGGTAGAATATATTTGGAAACCACATATATGATAAAGGTTAATATCCAGAAAAGATAAAGAAATTCTTCAACTAAACAACAAAACGACAAACAATCCAATTTTTAAGTGGACAAATGACTTGGATAGACATCTATCCAAAGAAGATATACAAATAGCCAAAAGTAAATGAAAAGATGCTCAACATCATTAGCCCTCAGGGAAACAGAAATCAAAACCACAATGAGGTACCATTTCACACCCACTAGAATGGCTACTATTTTAAAAATTGGAAAATTAAAAGTATTGGAGAGGATGTGGAAAAATAGGAACACTTATTCATTGTTGTTGAGAATGTAAAATGGTGCAGCCACTGTAGAAGACAGTTTGGCAGTTCCGCAGGAAGTTAAACAGAATTACCATATGACTTTGCAATCCTACTAGGTATATACCTAAAATAATTGAAAGCAGGGAATTGAACAGGTATTTGCACACCCATGTTCATAGTGGCATTGTTCACAATCACCAAGAGATGGAAGCAACCCAGGGGCCCATCAACCAATGAGTGGATAAACAAAATGTGATATATAGATACAAGAGTATATTTTTCAGCCATAAAAAGGAATGAAATTCTGATACATGCTACAATATGGATGAATCTTGAAGATATCAAGTTGAGTGAAATAAGCCAGAAACAAAAGGGCAAATAGTTTATGATCTCACTGATATAAAATCATTAGAATAAGCAAACTCATAGCATCAGAATTTAGAATATAGGTTACCAGGGGATGAGATGAGGGTAGGGAATAGGGAGTTAAGGCTGAAAATATGCAGAGCTCCTATTTGGAAATATGGAAATGTTTTGATATTGGATGGTGGTGATGGTGGCACACACTGTGAATGTAATTAACAGTTCTGAAATATATATCTGTATGTGGTTAAAAGGGGAAATGTTGCTTTGTTATATGGTAATAGAACAACTTTTTAAAAATCCATGAAACTGCACTACACCAACTGTGAACCCTAAGTTAAGCCATGGATTATTTTTAATAGCACAATTATAAAAATGTGTTTTTATCATCCATAACAAATGTACCACACCAATGAAATGTGTTAATAATAGGATGGCATATGGGAATCCTGTATTTTATGCATGATTGTTCTGTAAGCCAACAACTTACCTAATAAAGTATAAATTTTTTTAAAAAGCCTCTGCCTTAGAGAATTGGAATCACTAAGGCTGGTGGCTACGCAAAGAGTATGAAATCTTTAGGAGAAGGAAGAGGGGAGCAGTGGGAGAAATTGTAGGAAAGAAAGGCCTGATTATCACAGACTTTCACATAATCCCCCAGGAAGAGGGAG
>PVKH010009814.1:0-18606 GCA_004027955.1 Chaetophractus vellerosus
CAAATTGCAGTCCATATATTAAGGTGTGGAATTTTTTTATATAATTGAACTTTGTTTCTGCTGCAAGCTTTGCTTTGTGGTAGAAAGTTAATCTTAACCACTCTCCAGGTGTTTCACAGGAGTTGAGGAGAATATGCAGTACCCATGAGGTAGAGGAAGCCCCCTGGTCTTGTTCATCCACTTTGCACATTGGCCCTGCCATGGTTCCAGGGGGGAACCCAGCCCCTTCAGTCTGGTCCATCTGAGTTGGTTACTTTAGTGCCCTCTTCAAATACATTACTGCTGGTATTAGTCAGCCAAAGGGGTGCTGATGCAAAATACCAGAAACAGGTTGGTTTTTATAAAGGGTATTTATTTGGGGTAGAAGCTAACCGTCACAAGGCCATAAACAGTAAATCACTTCCCTCACCAAAGTCTGTTGCCACATTTTGGTGCAAGATGGCTGCCAGTCTCTGCGAGGGTTCAGCCTTCTTCTTCAGGCTCCGTGGTCCCAGCTTCTTCTGGTCTCAGCTGTAGGCTGGGATAAGTCTCGTCTCTCTCACTGGGCTCGTTCCTCTCCAGGCTCGGCTGCTATGGTCTCTCCATAAAGTCAGCTGTAGACTAATAGGCCAAAGCAAAGCCCTAATAATAATTTAATCAAGTAAAAGTGAAACCTCTAAATTTAATACAATCTAATATGCCCCAAGGAACAGACCAGTTTACAAACACAATCCAATATCTATTTTTGGAATTCATAAACAATATCAAACTGCTTCACTGCTTTCTTCCCTACATCTGAACAGGCAGGATCTCTGTGAGGTCAAACATGATGCAGTGACACGTATTCTGGGCCTCCGTGTCATTCTGGGGTACAGGGCATCTTCCTTTCCCCTAAACCTGGGTGGGGAGAGGGGGAATTAGACAGAAAGTTTTCTTCTTATATCATCAACCCTTCCCTTGAGCCCTAGGTTTTGCAGGTGCTTTTGAAACTCTAAAGGCTTTCTCTGCTTTTCTGTACTATCATGACTCCTGTGAGACCTGGAATGATAAATGACTGAAAAAAAACAGAAGGAAAGGAGGGAAGAAACAGGCAAGAAATATTTTATTAGAATATTATCTATTTCTACAAAGAAAGTATAGTTATCCATTAAATGGTTTTGCCTGAACTTGGAAGTCTTCGGCTTCTTCCACGCCTGCCGTAGAACGCACACCCAAGGTAAACACTCTCTTCATTTTATTGTGCCTGAGATCTCTGCCAACTCTTTGATCTACAAAATTTATCTTGCTGGAGCATTCTGCTTTTCAACTACTTAGCAAGATACTTTGAAAGTAATAGTCCCGAATAAGCATGTGTTAGAATGATATTATTTTGCTAGTTTTAATATCCATGTATTTGTTCACACTTTTATTGAGCACCTACTCTGTGCAATGTCTGAGGTGCCAGGGAGACAGCAGTGAACCAAACAAAGGCCCTGCCCACCAGAGGTAATATTCCAGCGAAAGCAACAGACAAAACCCAAATGAACAAGTTTATACATAGGGTGCCGGATGGCGACTGCTAGGAGAAAAGCACAGGACGTGAAGGGTAGCGGGGTCAGGAGGATGTGGGTTGACGAGGTTTGCTGTTTCACTTACGATGGCTAGGAAAGGTCTCGATGAGAAAGGAACGCTTGAACTGGTGGCAATTGATCCAGGAAGAATGCAAGCAAGAGCGAAGGATCTAGCACACTCAAGAAACAGCAGAGGAGCAGCGTGGCCGGAGCTGAGTGTGCCGGGGAGAGCAGCGGGCTGTGAGGTCAGCGAGCCACCCAGGACCGGTCCCCTGCAGGGTGGGCTTTCTCTCTCAGTCTAGCGGGGGCCACCCCAGGAGCAGGGCGGTGACGTGATTTGACTTAGCACCAACAGGGTTACTCTAGCTGACGCCAGGAGAGCTAACAGCCGTGCAGCAAGGGCCAAAGCAGGGAGAGCAGTCAGGGCTTTACAATATCCAAGCAGCCAGGTAGAGGTGGCTCATTCCAGGGTGACAAGTGGCAGTGATTCTGGATATGTTTTGAAGGCAGTGCTACAGGACTGGCACCATTTGGACATCACAGCTTCGGGGATGTTCGATTGCACCTTCTCCCTACGTAGTCTACTTCTTTACCCAACCTTAATCCACTACGGGAAATTACAAGGAGCACCAATTAAATGCTGCTACATTTTGAGCAGGCTGACTTTATCTAGGAAGAACCTCACAGATGTTCCTGATGGCAACATGTCAAATATTTCCTTCACCTCCTTTCCCGCATTCACCTTCTGTGATCTAATTGCGTCTCACTCCACATGGAGGCCGTGGGATAGCACTGCAGGCGTCACGGCATTCTCCAAAAGGGAACAAAATCTGCCCGTGAAGTTTGGTAGCTGGGTGTCTTTCTAAGAAACGTAGGACTTGCAATGACACCTAATTCTTTTTGGCAATAAAATTCCTGATCTATGCAACGCCTTTTTCCCATTTCTCAAAACTACATGTTAACAAAAGGTCACAAGCTGGCTCCAGTCCCCTGTGTACTTTGCAAGGTGATATAGTTCTGAAAAGAACAGCTTAACTTAAAGGTCAAGATACAAAATCTATTTTTCCTGACTATAAAATACTGAATATTTCCTTACACTCATGCACCGTGCTTTGGCAGCCTGTACGGTATCAACATTCCTTTAAACTAAAGAGGATTTTTTAGGTATCAAAGAATTTGGGAGAAAGAGAAACAAGACTAACTACACAAGGGGGCACTAAAGCTCTTGCCAACTCAGGAGTCTTTGGAGCTTACTTGGGTCCATCGTTCAATTTCATAGACACATACTTGCACGTGAAATCAAACATATTTTACCTGGCTTTGCTTAAAAGCGATACTAATTTCTTCAAGACTTAGCTAACAACAAAGCTGACTCTAAATTTGAATAAGCTGAATTATAATATTAAAAATAAATTCTATGTAAAATCAGAATATGTTCTCCTTAAAGAAAAAAAAAAAAACAAATCCCTGGAGATGTGTGTTTCCAGTGGCCTCCGGGCTACGTCCCCCAGCCTCCGAGGCCCACAGGCTGAAATAGTAGAACTGGAGAGATGAACCAGCAGCCAACCAGCCTCAGGTCCAGTACGCTCCAGCCACAGGCCTGGACTTCTGTGGCAGTCGCTGAATTGCCATGGGCCCTCGTTGGTCTCCCTGCTCCAGAGCGAACAGGACAATCCACACTTCCGAAGCCTGCGAGGGCCAGTGGCCGAGCCTCTTCAGGGCCAACCATCCCAACAGCAGTTACAGGGCAGAAAAGAGAAGAGAGTTGACGACAATGAAATACAAAAATTCATTTCCAGAAAGCAGATCTGCCTTATGCACTTTCCTGGAAATCAGATGTACCTGCAGGTTCTGAAGTTAAAGAAGACGATGAAGGTCATTATGCAGTCATGCCATCTTGAGAGCAGCTCCTGGAGATACCTAGTGTGGACTGGAGAGAGCTGTTTTTCCGAGAGAATGAGCGTGGTGATACGGTGACTGGAAGAATTAGTTCCATTCGGGAATTTGGGTTTTTCATGGTATTGATCTGTTTAGACAGTGGCATTGTGAGAAATACAGCCCACTTAGAAGTCACAGCTCTTTGTGCGTTAAGAGATGGGCCTTCTCATATTATCCACGGGATCCTTTATCATATTGCCAAATCGGTGGCATCATCCGAGCTGGAATCAAGGCTATTGACAGATACCATGGAAAGCTCTCAGTATCTCTATATAGCTCGTCTCTTCCGCCACACCCATCTGGGATTAAGATAGATGTAATTAATTCTGAAGAGCTTCCTTTGTACTACAGGAGGAATAGTGAGCGGCATAGCAATCCTTTGGAGTCATGGAAATATCATGCAGAGTTCCTTGGGATTTGTTAATCCAGGAGTAATTGAATTTTTCTAGGAAAAGGAGGAATAGATGAATCTAATCCACCATCTTTAATGAGAGGCTTACAAAGGAAAATTTGTCTGAAAACAATTTTGCTTCTGCATTAAGAAAGGAAGAGTCAGCATCTTGGACTTATAAATGTGTGAAGGTTGGAGTTGATTGTTTCAAAGTTGAACAGCATGTGGATGCTGTGACTGAATAAAGTAAGGCTCTGGAAATAGACAAAATGTGGAAGCTTTGGTAGCTCGTGCAGCATTAAATGCAACAAAAGGAAGTCTGGACAAAGCAATGGAAGATTTTGAGCTTGCATTGGAAAACGGTTCAAGTCACAGGAATGCAAGAAAATGCCTCTGCCAGACACTTGTAGAGAGAGGAGGACAGTTAGAAGAAGAGAAGTTTTAAATGCTGAAGGTCACTATAAGAAAGCTTTGGCTTTGGGTGAGACTTCTAAAGATGCAGCAATGCACTGTAGACTTCACAAATACATGCAGAGAGATACAAGCTGAAAAAGGAGAAAAGCAGAAAACGAAGAAAACAGAAACAAGTGCAGAAAAGGTGTGTAAACTCTTAGAGGAGAAGAGGTTAAAAAAGAAAAGAAGAAAGCTATCTTCTTCCTCTTCAAGTGTCTCTCCCGCTGATGAATCAGTTTCCTCTTCATCATCCTCTTCTGGTCACAGAAGACAAAAGAAACGGAAGAGAAACCGTCCAGAGTGTCCCCGCAGTTCCCAAAGGCTTGCGCCCAAGGCGTCTTCAAATCAGGTAGGTGGGAACAGCAAAGCCACTTCCAGTCCTCACTTCAGCATCTGTCCTTCACCAGAAGTGAGAAGTGGAAAAACTACTGGAAAACAAGATGGGCTGCCTTATCAAAAGACAGACAAAAGAGAAATATAGATGCTTCTCTCTTCATCCTCCGTTGAAATTCCAGATGACTTTGGAGGTAGGTCTAACGATCCAAGAGATTTGTACAGCTATAAAGCTCCGGCAGGTAGTAGCAAGACAGAAAAGCCATATAAATCAGAAAGGCATTTTTCTCCTAGAAGAGATTCCTCAGGTACCCTCTGTAGGGATTCAGGTGACAAGATAAAAGTTTATGGTTGTAGAAGATTTGAAATCATATAGAGGGAAGAAAAGGGCATTAAAGAAGGTGGGAGCCTCACCAGCAAGCTCAGACTACCCTTGGAAGTCAGCTGACAAATATAAAAAATATATTTATTGCAATGGTTTGGCAGTTTTATGTAATTATGAATTCCAAAAAATATAAATTGGATTATGCTTGTAAACTCATCTGTTCATCTGGGGATGATTGGTTTATGATTAGGGTATTGACTGGGCTGCAGTGAGTAGGGCATTGAGCCCCACCCCTCAGTGGGTGTGGTCTCAAGTTTAAAAAAGCAAGACAGAGACTTGGAGAAGCAGATTTTGAGAGGAGATCTGAGAAGTGGTTCTGATGTTGGACTGAGCCGTTCACCCAATAGTCTACAGCTGGCCTTGTGGAGAGACGCAAAGCATAGAGAGCCTTATGGTCTACAGCTGAACTTGTGGAGGAAGCAGAAGCTAAGCCCGGAGAGAAACGCAGCCCTGGGAACAGAGGAACCCGGAAGCCTGAACACTGGAGACGTCAGCAGCTGTCTTGCTCCAACACGTGGACTTTGGTGAGGGAAGAACTTTATGCTTTGTGGCCTGGTAACTGTAAGCTTCTACCCCAAATAAATACCCTTTATAGAGACCGACCAATTTTGGTATATTTCCAAAAGCAACCCCTGTGGCTGACTAAAACGCTTATTCTGGATCATGTGACTTTAGTAGCCATGAGCAAAGATATCAACTAAATACAAATCAAGGAGAATATGGAAGAGAGGACAGTAATGGGGAGGATATAAAACAAAGATTCCAGAAGAAGATGGACTAAATAGCAAAGAGCAAACAGAAAGTGGAGTTTTAAAAAAATTACCTCAAAATTTGCTCAGTATATAATCAGATAGCTGAATTTGAGAAAGAAATAAGCTAAAAATCACTATGACAAGGATATCAATACCATTATAATAAAGGCAATTTTTTAAAAAATCATGTCAAGTCATAATAGTCCCGTTCAAAAGTCTCTGCTCCTAAAATTATCTTATTTGTAGAGATTGCAGAGAACAAATGGCTTTTAGCATTTATCAAATTATTTCAGTTGTAGACCCTCTTTTCACAGCCTGATTTTTAGACTTTTCATGTGTGTATGTACAGTATTTCTTTCCCTGACTGGCAATTTAAATTTCTTCACCTGAAGATAATTCTCTGAAAGTATTGTTTCCTCACTATAATGAAGTATGAGAATTCCTCAATGTATCTTATCCTTCCTGCTGGCTATTAAATTTGTGCACTGAAAAAATATCCCTCCTAAGACTGAGATGAAAGTTTTTAACAAGAGCATAGTAAGATGACATAGCCTAGGACACACAATCTCAAGACACCGCAGCCCAGTTCCCTGGCAGGACTGTGGAATTGAAGCCCTCTCCATCAACCAGTGATACCACGTGCACACACACACACACACACACACACCCCTAAATCTAAAAATTTTACCACTGCCTAGAAATTCCCTGGCTCTGCTTCCCAATTTTTATTACATTCTTTCCCTTTCTTTTTTGGCCAGGATATTTTAATAACTCATACAGCTGGTCACAACAAATGTCTTCAGTAGGACATAACTATTTACCACTCAGCAAATACGTCCCTTGCTTTCTAGATTCTTTAGATTGAAAATGAAAGATTGCAGAGCAGGTATAGCTCAGCAGTTGAGCACCTGCTTCCCGTATAAGGGGTCCAGGGTTCAGTCCCCGGTACCTCCTAAAGAAAAAAAAAAAAAAAGAAAAATTTAACTATGAAAGTTTTTATTGTGGTGTTTTACAAATGTTACTTAAATAACTTTATCCAGAAAATAGTTGCCTTAGATGTTATCTCAGCAATAGTAGGATGATTGGTAAATTTAATTTTGGTAAATTTGAGACTATCTTGGCATTGGGGAAGTAATATGTTCTTCTGTCCAATTTAAAGAGCTGCCTACTTTGCCCTTTGAAATTCTTTTAGGAGAATTATTCTAACAATAAAAGGACTTGGGACCGAAGGTAATTATTGCTTTCAAAAAGCTAACAAAGATGGAGCTAATTAAAATGAAGAAAATACTATAACAGAAAAACAAAGACTAGATACTGTTTGCTGCTTCTTTGGAAGTGACAATAACAATTTAGTGTGGGGAATATGTTTTTTAAAATCAGTAAATCAATCACTGAATGTTTACTGTGATGCATATTATCATATCATGAGGGCTTGACTATTGATATAACTATATATAATGAAAATAAAATAAATCTGTCCTTTGGGCGTGGTATATTTTCCTCTGCCACATGGAGAACACTTGTACTGAAGAGAGAGTCAACATTTTTTTTAGTTGGGGAGGTAGAGTAGAAGGGGACCTTCTACTACATGTCAGTACTATACTGCTTTAAGTATTTTATGTATGTTATCTCTTGTCATCATCACAATAGCACCATGAAATAAGTAGTGTTATTGCCAAGGTAAAATAAGGATATTATGATATTATAGTTCTAACATAACTTGGCAAGTAGGTCATTTCTTTTTTTTCCTTTTTTTTTTGTACTGGATACATATAAATTTTTTTAATCTTACAACATGTTACACAATATATTTGGTTCATAGCAGCGCAATCGTACAGCACTTGTCCTTTTGTGTCTGGCTGGCTTCACTCAACATAATGTCCTCCAGGTTAGGTCATTTCTTAAAGATAGCTTTTTAATGCTACTAAAAAAAGGCAAATCAGAGGCAAGTATTTATTTGTTCAATTTATTAATTTCTACCCCTTTCCAAAAATAATTTGATCCAATCTACAAAATATGGCTAAAATGGTTAACAAGTATAAATAGTGTTTCAGAACCATGGAAATAAAATGTAAGCAGCTAAGTCATGCTAAGTTCCTATGATCAGAAAGAAAGAAGTTTAGCAGTAAGTTCCTCGTGGAAGACGAGTTTTCTTTTCTTTTCCTGGAACCAAATTTTAAAAGAATGTCTCATGTGGGGATTTATATAGGGCACATTAAATAATGTAATAGATGGTGTCAGAGTAAATGAAGTAGGAAATTTCATATGTCTCTTTCTTGTGGTGACCTCCATAAAAGCGGAGAACCCTATTAGTCTGCAGCTCCGGGAAGGTGGCCACATAGGGCAGAACTGATAACCAAACACGTTACTTTCCAGCCATCAAAGCTGCCTCAAGGACACAACTTAAAGCCTGCTCAAGAGTCTATGTCAGTTATTTCCCTGAGGCAGGCTTTTCTAATGCTACTTTCAAAGGGGCATTTTAATAAGGGATGGAAAAGGGCAATTTGGGTTTATATACTAGGATGAGAGCCTAGCGAGCTGCCTCATTGACTTAGGGGCTAGATCTGAAGGCTTTAGATACTGCACGAAGCTTGACCGGTATTTTAACCCTGGGGGAACATCCCACCCATGCACGGGTATTTGGTCAAAAGTGAGCCAGCAGGAAAGACGGGATTGTCCTCAGGTGGAAGCTTTTGACTTACTCAAGAGACTATACTTACTGCAAGAATAAAAACCAATTTTACGGGAGCTAGCAGTACAATTTTAGTTCAACAAAATTCTTCATTTTCAGAATTCTTCTGTATTTAAAAACATGAAGCTTAATAAAAATGTCTATAGCAACAAAATTAAGATTCGAACTTTTCCTAAAGATTATTTGTTAGATTAGGGTTAGAGTTAGGGAAAAAATTAGGGTTAACTCCAAAGGGTAGGGTAGATGTTAGGATTATTTTAAGATCAGATTCCAGGTTATTTTTAGTTCTAATATTTACATATAAGATTGTTATCCTGTTCTGAATAACCCATGCCACTTCCAATTCTGTAGTAAAAGGTTTACTAGCATATAGGAGTTTATAAATCCGGCAAAAGGAAATTGAGATTTAAATAATTTAGATTTTGACATTACCTTGTGATTTCTTTTTCTCCCTTCTTAAGTAGAAAACTGACATTTCAATTTTTACAGGGTGGGGAAAGATGAAGGCAGCAGAACAATAGAATTCAGAGACAACCCCAAAGAAGTGAAATACAGACCACAGGTTTAGCTACCAAACCACGCTGGACCTCAGAGGAGGTTAAAGTGACCCTGTGAAAACTACAGAGCTGTCACGGAAAATGTGGAAGCAGCTCGGGCTCCATCTAAACCGTTTTGCTGTTGTTGTTTGATAAGGCTCACTTACATGTCAGCTGAACCTTTTAAAAGTCTACACACAGCCTTCACTTGCTCCAGGAAACTCTTCCCAAAATTCTAAAAATCTTTTCTCCTACTTGTGCTTACAGTAAACAAACTAGAGCCAACATAAAGTTAGTTCTACCTAATCTGCATTGATTGATTCTACTACTAAGGTTGGTAACTGCAAAGCTGAACATTCAAGACCCAAATGGTTCAATCAGAAAAAAAACTTTTTTTCCGTATTTTTTTAATTAGAGCAGTTATCAGTTTACAGAAAATTCACATAGAAAATACGGGGTTCCCACATAGCCCCCATACACACACACACACGCAAAGCTTCCCCTATTATTAACATTTTGCATTAGTGCAGTACCTTTATTGCAGTTGATGAGACAATAATATTATACTGATAACTGTTGTTCATAGAAAGGTTTACTCTTACTGTTATACAGTACTATGGATTTTTAAAATTTTTATTCTCATGACCTTTAAACTCCATCATTGAGCCGTTCTTCCGCTTCCCCTGCACGAAACCTCTGATAAAGTCCACAACTTCTTTGATCACTATTAGAAGATAAAAAGATCTCGATTCACTTTCAGTCATTAGAATAGTAATTAATATATCCAGCCCAGTGTGATTTTTTTTAAAAAGCCTGAATTTTGTTTGAAGTTCAAGCTTCTTGCCTCCCCTAGGTTAGGCAAGCTTGGGGAGCTATAACGGAGGTATAGTCAGCATCTCTTCTACTTCCCCACCTCATGCTGCTTCTCCCAACTAGTTTTCCTTTTTTTTTGGTTACATATCCCCGCCTTTCTGCAAGTTCTTGCGTGTTCATTTTTGCGCTCTTCTGTGTCTGCTTTTTCTCTCCCCCTGTTACGGCGATGCGCCGAGTCAGCTCATCACACGAACGGCTTGCCCCACTCGCGGGCGGCTCTGCTCTGCTCGCGGGTGACTTGCCCTGCCCGTGGTGGCTTTGCCCTGCCCGTGGTGGCTTTTTTTTGCTCTGCCCATGGTGGCTCTGCCCCGCCCATGGCGGCTTGCCCTCTCAAGGTGGTCTGCCCGCTCGGAGAGGCCCCGGGAACCAAACCCGGGGCCTCCCGTGTGGTAAACCGGTGCCCTATCCACTGGGCTACAGCCAGCCCCCAACTAGTTTTCTATCTCGGATGCTGACCCATCGAGATCTGGAGCAGGGAAGGAAGAATAAAGGGCAGCACAATCTGGAGCTGGTTTCTTCTGGCTGTGGCAGATGTGTACAGTGGTTTCTCACCAGGTAGGATGAGCAAAGATGTCTCCTTCCTTTGAACAGCATTTGGAGGTTCTTCAGGCTGGTCTGAGAACTATTAATTATACTTCCTGAGGTAGCAGCAATAAATTTTCCTTTGGCAAGCTGTTCGTGTTTTGCCCTCTGTCCCTGGAAATCCAGGGTCCCACTCCCTTGTTGCAGAGTCCTCTTTAGCAGGATTTCAAATGCTTCAGAACAACACACTCTCCTTTGTAGTTCACAGGGTGGTCCACAAGAAACTCTCCCAAGTGAGCTTTCTCTCACCACCGGCACCCAAAGAAGCTGACCTCGTTCCCTCTCTGCTCTGCCTTGGAAGGATTAGAGCCAGAACCGCAAGCCTTTAGGTCCCAAGGAGATGGCTTTTCAGATATCCTTGCAAGCTGATGTATCAGCCCACACCAGTACTTCAGAAAGACTGGTTAGTACTCTTTCTCTGATCCTCCCATGCCTTCTTTGGACCTTCCCAGCTTCTCTGCAATGGTGTAAAACCCATTGATTCACAGCATTCATGGTGGCTCTGCTCTCCTAACTGATCCCTCGGTGATAAATTTGGTTTGAGTGGTACTGAACAGCAGCAGGGATAAGAAATTTACTGTAGGGGTAAATTCACCAACACATTCAGATGCATAGATATCAGCAAAAGATTACAAGCCTTACCAAGAAACAGGAAGTGATGGCCAGTCAAAGGAACAAACCAAATAGCCTGAAGAGATACAAGATTTAAGGCAATTAATCAATGATAATCACACAACTCGCCTAAGTCAATTCAAAGAATTGAAAGAAAATATGACTAAAGCAATAAAAGATACTAAGAGGACACTGGGTGAGTATAAAGAACAATTTGAAAGCCTGCAAAGAAAAGTAACAGAGCTTAAGGGAATGAAAGACATGATCTATGAGATTAAAAATACATTAGAGGGACATAAAAGCATATTTGAATTGCTCAAACACAGAATTAGTTATTTTGAAGTCAGAACATCTGAACTGGAAAATACAGGAGAAGAGAAAGAAAAGAGAATGGAAAAACTGGAGCAGGGTCTCAGGGAATTGAATGACAATGTGAAATGCACACACATACACATTATCAGTGTCCCAGAAGGAGACAGAATAGAAAAAGGGCAGAAAGGATATTTGAAGAAATGATAACTGAAAACTTCCCACCCCTTATGGAAGACACAAATATCAATATCCAAGAAGGACAATGCGCCCCAAACAGAATAAATCTGAATATACCAACCATGAGACACCTACTATTCAGAATGACAAATATCAGAGATAAAGAGGAGATTCTGAAAGCAGCAAAAGAAAAGAAAAGCATCACATACAAGGGAATCTTGAAAAGATTAAGTGACGACTTTGCATCAAAAACCATGGAGGTGAGAAGAAAGTGATATGATGTATTTAAGGTATTGAAAGAGAAAAACTGCCAGCCAAGAATTCTGTATCCAGCAAAACCGTGTTCAAAAATGAGGGTGACTAAAGTCTGCAAGACAAACAAAAACTGATAGAATATGTTATGAAAAGACCAGAATTACAAGAGATACTAAAGGGGGTGCCGTGGCCTGAAAGGAAAAAACAAGGATGAGAGTTTTGAAGAAAAATGAAGATTATTAGGAACAGTAAATTAAAGGGTAAAAAGACAGATAATGGTAAGATATGACAACGGAAAGTCAAAGAGTATAATGGATGAAGGAAGTAGGGCTTTTACAGTAAAAACACTGAATATTAATGGCTTAAACTCCCCACTCAAAAGATATAATCTGATAGAATGGATAAAATTTAAAAATATGAGCCATCTACATGCCGTCTACAAGAGACTCACCTCAGACAAAAGGACACAACCAGGTTGAAAGAGAAAGGTTGGAAAAAGATATTTCATGCAATAGCAACCAAAAAAAGACCTGGAATAGCAATACTAATACTAGACAAAATAGATTTTAAATGCAAAACTGTTCTAAAGGATGAAGAAGGTTATTATATATTAATAAAAGGGGCAATAAATCAATAAGAAATAACTATAATAAATATTTATGCAACTAACCTGGGTGTCCCCAAGATACATGATACACTAGCAAAACTGAAGAAAGAAACAGACGTCTCTACAATAATAGTTGGAAACTTCCATACACCCCTCTCAGCATTGGACAGAATATCTGGACAGAGCATAAATAAAGAAATAGAGAGTTTGATTAATATGATAAATGAACTAGACCTAACAGATATTTATAGAGCATTAGTCCCCAAAACAGGATATACATTCTTTCAAGCACTCATGGATCCTTCTCCAAGATAGAGCATATGTTGGGTCACAAACAGGCCTAAATACATTTTTAAAAATTGAAATTATACAAAAAAACTTCCTCTAGTCATAACAGAATGAAGCTGGAAATCAATAATGGACGAAAAAGGGAAAATTCATAAAATATGGTTATTAAATAGCACACTCTTAAATAACCAGTGGGTCAAAGAAGAAATTGCAAGAGAATCCAGTAAATATCTTGAGATGAATGAAAATGAGAACACAACATATCAAAACCTATAGGACACCACAAAAGCAGGCCTGAAAGGGAAACTAAAGCCCTCAATGCGTACATTAAAAAAGAAGAAAGTCAGGAACCAGCTGTGGCTCAATTGGTACAGCCCTGGTTTACCACATGGAAGGCCCCGGGTTCGGTTCCCAGGGCCTCCTCGAACAGGCAACCCACCACGGAGCAGGCAAGCCGCCATGAGCAAGCAAAGCTGCCGCGGAGCCGGCAAGCCGCCGTGAGCAGGCAAGCTGCCACACGGTGAGCCAACTCGGCGGGATGCCGCAGCAGGGGGAGACAAGCAGACACATAAGAATTCCAAAAGAAAATGAACACAGCAAGAACAAGCAGCAGGAGGGGAGGGATATATAAATAAATAAAAATAAATCTTAAAAAAAAAAAAGAAGAAAGCTAAAATTGAAGATCTAATGGCGCACCTGGAGGAACTAGAAAAAGAACAGCAAACTAATCCCAAGCCAAGCCAAAAGAAAGAAATAGTAAAGATCAGAGAAAAAAATAAATGAAATCAAGAACAAAAAAAAAAAATAGAATCAACAAAACCAAAAGTTGGTTCTTCAAGAAGATCAACAAAATTGACAAACCTTTAGCTAGTCTGATGAAGAAAAAATACAGGTGACTCAAATAAATAAAATCAGAAATGAAAGGGGGGGACATCACCACTGACCCCACAGAATAAGAGAGATCATAAGAGGATACTATGAACAACTGTAACAACAAAAAACTAGACAGCGTAGATGAGATGGACCAATTTCTAGAAACACCCAAACAATCTACACTGACCCTATAAGAAAAAGAAGACCTCAACAAACCAAGCACAAGTAAAGAGATTGAAACAGTCATCAAAAACTTCCCAAAGATGAAAAGCCCAGGACCAGATGGCTTTACAGGGGAAGTCCATCAATCTTTCAAAGACAATCAAATACCAATCTTGCTTAACCTCTTCCCAAAAAACTGAACAGGAAAAGAATGCCACCAAACTCATTCTATGAAGCCAACATTACCCTAACCAAAACCAGATAAAGATACTATGAAAAAGAAAATTACAGACCAATATCTCTAATGAATATAGATGCAAAAATCCTCAACAAAATACCTGCAACCCTAATCCAAAAAAAAAAAAAAAACATTAAAAGCATTATGCACCATGATCAAGTGGGTGTTATTCCAGGGATGCAAAGGTTTTTCAACACAGACAGTCAATTAGTAGAATAAACCACATTAATAAATTGAAAAAGAAAAATCACATGATCCTCTTGATTGATGCAGAAAAGGTATTTGACAAAATACACCATCCTTTCTTAATAAAAACACTCCAGAAGATAGGAAGAGAGGGAAGCTTTCTCAATAAGGTAAAGTACATAAATGAAAAACCAACAGCTAGCCTTTTACTGAACGGTGATAGACTGAAAGCTTCCCTGCTGAGATCAGGAACAAGACAAGGAAGCCCACTGTCACCAACGTTATTCAATATTGTGCAAGATAAAGAAACAAAAAGCACCCAAATAGGAAAGGAAGAAATAAAACTTTCACTATTCGCTGCTGATACATTCATATATCTAGAAAATCCTGAAAAATCCACAGCAAAGCTACTAGAACTAATAGATGAATTCAGGAAAGTGGCAGGGTACAAGATTAGTATGCAAAAATCAGCAGTCTTTATACTACAGATGAGCAATCTGAGGAGGAAATCAGAAAAACAGTCTCATTTATAAACGTGGCTAAAAGGGTTATATATTTAGGAATAAACTTAACCAAGGACATAAAGGAACTGCATTCATAAAAATATGAAACATTGCTAAAAGAAGACTTACATAAATGGAAGGACATTCTGTGTTCATGGACTGGAAGACTAAATATAGTGAAGATGTCAATTCTACCCAAAATGATTTACAGATTTAATGCAATACCAATAAACACCCCAACAACCTTTTTTGCACAAATGGAAAAGCCAATTCTTAAATTTATTTGGAAGGGTAAGGGCCCCCAAATAGCCAAAAATGTCTTTAAAAAGAAGAACAAAGTTGGAGGACTCTAACTTCCTCACTTTAAAGCAAATTACTTAGCTACAATGGTAGGAACTGCATGGTACTGGCAGAAAGATAGACAGATTGGCCAATGGAGCCAAACTCATAAATAGACCCTCACATCTACAGTCATTGATTTTTGACAAGTCTGTCAAGGCCACCCAGCTGTGGCAGAACAGTCTATTTAACAAATGGTGCTGGGAGAACTGGATATCCATATTCAAAAGAATAAAAGAGGATGCCTATCTCACACCTTATACAAAAATTAACTCAAAATGAATCAAGGAACTAAATATAAAAATGACAACCTTAAAATTCCAAGAAGAAAAGGTAGGAAAACATCTTCAAGATCTTGTGGTAGGCAGTAGTTTCTTAAACCTTATAGCCAAAGCATGAGCAATAAAAGGAAAAATAGATAAATGGGACCTCCTCAAAATTAAACACTTTTGTACTTCAAAAGACTTTGCCAGGAAAGTAAAAAGGCAGCCTACTCAATGGGAGAAAATATTTGGCAACCACATATCTGATAAGGGTTTGATGTCCATGTTATATAAAGACATCAAACAACTCAATGATAAAAAGACAAGCAATCCAATTTAAAAATGGGCAAAAGGCCTGGATAGACATTTTTCCAAAGAGGAAATACAAATTGTCAAAAGGCATAAGAAAAAAAATGCTCAACATCACTAGCTATTAGGGAAATGCAGATAAAAACTACAAGATACCATTTCAAAGCTTATAGAATGGCCATTATTAAAATAACAGAAAACTACAAGTGCTGGAAAGGATGTGGTGAAACAGGGACACTCCTTCACTGTTGGTGGGAATTTCAAATGGTGCAGCCTCTGTCAAAGACAGTTTGGCGGTACCTCAAGAAGCTGAATAAAGAACTGCCATATGATCCAGCAATCCTGTTATTAGGAATATATTCAAAAGAACAAAAAGGAAGGACGCAAACTGACATTTGCATACCAATGTTGATAGCAGTTATTCACAATTGCTAAAAATATGGAACTAGGCAAGTGTCCATCATGCAATGAATGGATAGGCAAAATATGGCATATACAATGGAATTCAGCTATAAGAGGAAATGAAATCCGGATGCATTGGACAACATGGATGAACCTAGGGGGTATTATGTTGAATGAAATAAGCCAGACACAGAAGGACAAATATTGTATGGTCTCACCAAGATGAACTAAATACCATGAGTGAGCTCACGGAGGTAAACTCTAGAGCATGGTTTACTAGGAAATAGAAGGTGGATTGAGAATGGAGAAGATGCTTAATGTATGTGGAATTATTAATGAGGTTAAATGTAAAAGTGTGGAAATGAATAGAGTTGGAAATAACACATTATAATGAGTATAACGAACACAGCTGATTTATGAATGTGATTGTGGCTGAAAGGGGTAGTCTGTGGAAATAAATGTCAATTGAAAGGAAACTGGAGAATGATCTATGGAAAGTAGAACAGGGATTTCGGTGGTGGATGAAGATTATGGTTAATAGTATAAATATACTATTTCTTTCACTCTTATTTCACTAAGTTTTAAGGATATGGTGATACCCAGGAAAATTACAATCAAAAGAACTTATGGATGATAGTTAACAGTAATATTGTAATATTTTACAGCAATGGTAAAACGATTTTTTTAATTCTAAGGAACAATAGGGGGTATAAGAAGGTATGAGAGTTTTCCTTTTGAAAATGTTTGCAAATTGACTGACTTGATGACAGCACAGCTCTGTGATGAGAATGAGAGCCACTGGGTTTACACTTTGAATGGATAGTAGAAAGCATGGCACTGTATAACACAGGGAATCCAGTGGTGGAAGATGGACTGTGGTTAACAGGACAAATACGAGAATGTTTTCTCTGGAACAATAGCAAATATATAATACTAATATTAATCATTAATATTAATGATTGATAATTAATTGGCTGGGTTGGGGAAAAATACACCAAAGGTAAGATACGGGCTATAGTTAGTAGTCATATTGGGATGATGTCTTTCAGAGATTTTAACAAACGTTTCACAACAATACAAGCTGTTGTTGGTGGGGAGATGTGTGGAAGCTTTGTATGATGACATGCGTGTTTGTTTCATAAATTCACAAGTTTTAGTATACATTTTATTGTTTGTGTATATTTATGAATGAATGATGTTCTTCAATAAAATTTTATTAAATAAATAAAGGCAAATTCCAGTGGAATCTTTCTTGGGTATTCGAAGTAGGCATTGGACTGCCATGGGCTAGCCCCATCATCTCTTCTGTTCAAAGGAAAATAGCCTCAGTTAGAGTAGATGGTTCTCACTCAAAGATCCCCTTAAGGGCGTTTGACAGATTTGTGTTTTCTATTTACCCGGAGCATAAGGTTGTATATTATGAGCGAGAAGATCCGTCACCACAAATAGAGTTCTTAGATTCTTTCATTATTTCCCATAACTCCAGAGCCACGTGACTGTGCATGGTCTGGAGACCAGCCGGTCATGCCACTAGATTCAGGAGGGACATGGCCCGCATTTGATTGACATCTCCTGCCATCTTGACCAAAAGCAGTGTTACCTTTAATACCAGGAGCGAGGAGGCCGACTGTTTCATGGCCTGTGCTCTGATGGCACCAGCACCAGAGCCGTCCGCGGTGCTTGGCTCACAGGAAGATTCCCGCGCCCCACCCCACACACAGACCCAGCATGTCTAGGGCATGGAAAACTGCGTGACGCTCCAGGTAACTCTTACGCACGCCAAATGTTGAGAACCCTGAAGTAATCAAAGAAGGAAAAACCAGAGGAATTACCCAGTTTAAAATAACCACACTTTTCCTTAAGTCTTTATTCTTAACTCGCTTGCCAGATGGCCTCCTGCTCTCCCCTTTTACATCTGAGGACGACCTTAGCAATGGAAAAGCAAAGACAACAGAACCCAAAGGTAAGGCGGGAGAGAGGAGGTGAAAAGAAAGGTAAGGATGGTGATATTCTCATTTATTAGGTGGTGTGTGAAGTGATGCCATCTATGGGTACTGAAACAGTAAGTAAAAGCGTGGGCATTTTATTTACAGCTACAAAAGCCATCTCAATGATGTAAAAATAGTGAGCAGAAGTGTGTTAGAAGGAGCAGTAGCAGTTAAGTGAGCTAAGTCTACAAAGTGATTTTTAAGAATCACAGATATGTGTTATAATAGTGTTCACATATCTCTTTAGAAATACATTTTACTGGGACCCGGCTAGATAGCTCAGTGGGTAAGAGCGCGCTGGGGTACCACATGGGAGGCCCCGGGTTCGGTTCCCGGGAACCTCTCCGAACAGGCAGACCGCCTTGAGAAAGGCAAGCCGCCGTGGGCGGGGCAGAGCCGCCATGGGCAAGGCAAAAAGCCGCCATGGGCAGGGCAGAGCCCCCTCGGGCATGGCAAAGTCACCCGTGAAAAAGCGGAGCTGCCGCCTGCGAACCGCCGTGGAAGCCAGGCAGCCCCCAAATAACATGGAGGACTGCTGCCTGCAAAACATGGAGCGGAGCCGCCCGTGAAAACGGAATGGAGCCACCCACGAACGGAGCGAGCCGCCGCCACGGAGGGCCGACTCGGC
>PVKH010009815.1:0-18619 GCA_004027955.1 Chaetophractus vellerosus
GAGAGCCGGGCCCCTGCAGGAGAGCCGGGCCCCTGCAGGAGAGCCGGGCCCCTGCAGGAGAGCCGGGCCCCTGCAGGAGAGCCGGGCCCCTGCAGGAGAGCCGGGCCCCTGCAGGAGAGCCGGGCCCCTGCAGGAGAGCCGGGCCCCTGCAGGAGAGCCGGGCCCCTGCAGGAGAGCCGGGCCCCTGCAGGAGAGCCGGAGAGGCGCAGCAAGATGGCACAACAAAAAGACATAGAGGAGAGACAAAAAGAGATGCAGCAGACCAGGGAGCTCAGGTGGCACAGTAGATTGAACACCTCTCTCTACTCCGGAATGTCCCAGGATTGGTTCCCGGTGCTGCCTAAAGAAAAGACAAGCAGACACAGAAGAGCACATAGAGAGCAGACAGCGAATGCAAAAACAATGGGGGTGGGGGAATAAATAAAATAAATCTTTAAAAAAAACCACTTCTTTCCATATTTGTCAAGCTACTCATTATATATGTATGTATTCCATTAGGATGCCACCCACCAAGACAGAAAGTAAGTCTTTACTATAAACAGCATAGTACAGAAACAGGGAACAGACCAGGTTGCTATCCCTGCCTAGCATTAGCCACTGAATCAGATAATTTACAGCTTCTTCAGGCAATGGTGAAAAGTAAAGGAGATAAGCATGCAGAACCTTAATTGCCACCTAAGACTACTAGACCCTAAAGGCCATACTCTCTTCTGTTCTATGAACTAGAGGGACTTAGAACCAGTCTATAAGTCCAATGGTGCTTTTATATATGCTTTATAATTAGGTTTTAAGAGGATACAGTTCATTCCACAGAATGGATTCACATTTCAGCATACTTTGTGTCTTCCTGAAACTTCAAGTTAAAAAAGAGCACTTGAGATTCTGTTCAGAAAAAGGTACCAAAGGCAGCAGAGAAGAGTGGTGAAAAGCCTGGCCTCCTACTGAAAAAGGCTATCAGCGTTGGAATCTAGCTCTGTCTCTTACCAGCTGTGTGACTTTGAAGACGTCATTTAAGTCTTAAGTCGCTCAGTTTTCTCACCTACAAAATGGGAATGATAATAACAGCCCCTACTGCCAAGGATTGTTTTGAAGATTATGAGTTAATATGTAAGACCTTCAGCATCCATCCTGCACCTGTGAGGGGGGGCTCCCAACACACAAATGGCCTCTTACACCAGCTTAAAACAGCTTCTTGTCCTAGCTGCCCTGTAGTAGGTGCTAAATTGAGGGTTTTTTTTTTAAGGAAATAACAGGCTTCATGAAAAAGGGTGACCCTCCCTGGTTCAAGTGTTAAAATGCATAGCTGATGCTTACTCAAAACAATGCTGTTTTATTGTGTCTCCTCTCCACCCCTACCTCAATTTTGTTGCCCATCGCCACCTGTATGGAGCATATCCACACGGTGTTTATAACAGTGCCTGGCACACAGAACATGCCATCCAATAATGATCAGGAGTATTATTATGTAAACTAATTCCAACCATTTGCAGTAACCACACTAGTGCCAGAATTAGACAACCGAGGAAAGCAGCATGTGTTACAGAAAGGTAACAGAGGAATGATTTGAGTAGGCCACCACCTTACTCTTAGAATATAAAAATGCTCTGGCCTCATTTCAAACCTATATATGTAGCTCCCATTAGTAGGGGGCATCCTCAATGGCCCCCTAAAGCAGACTAGGAATCCCCCTTGGTGCAAAGGATCTAGTAAATTTAAGGAATAGGTTAGAAGGAAAAAGTGGGAATTGAGAGGCTATAAAAAATAATGGGAAGATAAGTTAGAAATAAAAATAAGAGAAAAAGTTACCCATATGTATAGTCTTATCAATCTTGGGCACAAATCTTTTCCCAAACATTTTGGGAAATGTGTTGAATTCACTTTGTAGTCATCCTAAGGGATTTGTGTCCACCCGAATCCCCACCTCCATGAGTTCTCCATTAATTTCACCCCAGGATTGAATGACTTTTTTGCAAACACTAATGATCATGTAGTGTGGAACAGAAATTTGATCACAATCACCTGGCTTCATCATCAGGTGGTTTTCCTTTGATCCTGGGTTTTGTTATGGAAATACATGGACTGCTTAGGAGGAAAATGTTCTCACCGTTGATGACTGGAAGAAAACACTGCATTATCACTGTCCTGCGTATTGAAACTCTAGATGTTGTGATAGCATGCTAGCCTTGAAATGTGTCATTCTCCTTATTCACCATTTCAGCTTCTCAACAGATGTGAAAATTATGCCATAGCAGCAGTTTACAGGTAAAGGAGGTGCTATGATTTTGGAACTAGGTGGTAGCATATCTACAAGATCATCAGCTACAACAAAAAACAAGGGTTCTTAAGCAGGGGCCCGTGAGCTTGAATTGAAATTCAGAAAAACATTCTTGTGGGGACATGTTGGTACAGGTGTGATATATTCATTAAATAATACACAGTATAGTGTGGATTTAGTAAGGGGTCCATGGTTTTCACCTGATGGCAAAGGGGTCCCAGATCTAAGATATACAAAATAAATGCTATGGTACAATTATTTCAGGATATTCTCAAAGTAGAAATAATGCCTTGTCCTGAAAGTTGCATTTATGCTTAAAGTCATTGTGAAGAAAATTCAAACACCTCTACATCTAAATCGTCTTAGTGCTCACTGGCTATTTAGACCTTGATCACTGACAAACTCATTCACACATCAAACTCCAAAAATCACCACCACCACCCTCACATTTTTTGCAAAGACTTCCACAATTTTGTAGCTACCAATTTAAGAAAGTTTATCCAGTGGTCCTCAACTGACCTTCTGATAATTTTAGACTATGTGACACAGAGCTAAGCAGCTCTACTTTACTCATTGGGGGAGGAGGGGGTGGGTGCTTGGAATGAAGAGATCAAAACGACAGAAACCACCTCTTTAGTATAGCTGTTGTTACAAATAATATGGATCCCCAAACACCCTATTTGTTTCAGAGAGTTACCTGGATACTTGAAGAACAAGGGATAATTAAGGGATCAGTTCATTTACTTAAAACACTATTTTAGGTAGGCATAATAATAAAACAAAAGCAGCGACTTAAAGACAGTCAAAAGCCTTAGTTGTCAATATTAGGATTTGAAATCCTGGCAAACTCTTCCAAAAACCTGTTGAGAGAACTTCACACACATACAAAAGAAAAAAAAAAAAAAAAAAGGCAAGAAATTGAGGGCTTTCTCTGATCTTTAAGGGACTAAATGGGTTAAAGTTTACACAAGCTCATTTTCCTTTTAATGTGTTTTAGAATTATATTATTTTTCCAATACACGCAGGCAGTTACTATCTACACAAGAGTATTATAATCTATTCTATGTAATTACTGCTGAGATCAGCAATTTAATGCCCTTTGTTTGCCAAATTTTTGTTTTCCCAAGAACCAGTGCCACTCTATAAAGATGTGTTTCCAGGATACATGTAATTATGCTAGGTATAACATCTGTTGCTTTGCATTTTCAGAGCTTTACCAAACCAAGATAAGGACAGGCTTCCATGACTACTTTAGGGGAATGGCTGAAATTCTAAGTTTTTAAAGTATTCATCAAAAGTAGGTGCTAATTCTAATTTAAATGTTTCCAAATAGAACTAGCTTATTTCAGTCCTTATTTAGAGCAAATGTAACATGGTTTTCATTTTTAATACCATTACTTGATAATTCTGAAAGCCATCTTTACATAATTTCATAAAAGAATCATAGTGAATTTTCTACCACAGTTACCTTTCAGAAGATCACTTAACAACAAAAAGGCACCTATAATCAAGGACAACAGAAAATATTGGTGACATCTTTTCTGTATTTCACCCTTCAATAGCACAGTGGATTTAGATAACAAATAGGACAGTGTTGCACTTTTAAATATAGGTCAGTATTCTGATTGCTTAGCAAAAGGGAATTGCTCAGGCTTAAGTGAAATAGAGCAATCTTGGGCCAAGTCACTTCTTTGCATGGCATTTTAAGGTTGCCCCAACCACCTGATAGGCCTAAGAACTTCCCAAAATGCAAGGTAACTTACTTTGCAAGATTTACCAAGAAGAAACAGATAAATGGACACTGATTTCGGAACGAAAATAAAAAATAGTCCCTTAATAAATGAGGAAGGAAAATCAGACAAGGTAATCTCTCCCCAAACATTAGTACTCACAGACAAAAAAAAAAAAAAAAGTTGAAGTTCATCACATTTCCAGAAAACTTTAAAAGTACAAGCACAGTTATGATGGTGTTAGTGATACTCAAATATATTTCACTACATTTGAGAGCTGCTATAACTGCTCTTTCTCAAGCCAGTATAATTAAATGATGGTCTAGACTGCCCACGTTCCACAGAGATCTAGAGTTGAGGAAACATAGGTAAAGTATTTTTAAAATCCCATCTTTTGAAATTATTTTAATACATTTTAGCTCACTTCACTCTAACAATTCTTATTTTTTAGATTTCTTAATTTGAAAGTAAGTAATGATACACTAAACATTATAACAACAAAAAAAGAATACAAAATAGCCTTACCTCAACGTTAACAGGAATTTAGGGGAAGGGATAAAGCACACATTCAGGTTTGAAAAAGATTTAGCATATGAAAGGAGTACTGTAGCAAATCCACCACTTCCTCAGCTTGTCTTAAGGTTTAATTTCTTCTTTAGCATCTCTGACTTTTCTTCCCTACCAGACCATATCACCATATCAAATAAAATATGGTAGAGAAACTGATCTTTTTTCTATCTTCCAATATTTCCAAACGTGAACACTGAAGAATATTTAAGACCAAAGGAGGAAAATCTTTAATTGCTTAATGTATTATTATTTAGAATGCTAGAGTTATATGGGGAGACCGCTAAATTATTTTAGGTTGGAATTAGTGGCAATAGCAAGAGATGCAATTTGGCCTGGGGACAGATGAAGGTAACTGAGCCTGTGGAAGACTTGAAAGTACAACTTACAGTATTTCTCATCTTGCCTGCCTGCCCGCCTGCCAAATAGGGCCTCTCTCAAAAATTCTTATACTTTTGCTCCCAGATTTCCACTGGTTCTTTAAAAGTCTTCTACTGGAACTTGGACTAGGGCCTTCTTGAGCTTCCAGAAGAAACGAGCCTAGCTGCACCTGAAAAGTTAAAGGATCAAGTCTGGGACTAAATGGAGAAACAGGTCAGTTTTAAGAGGTTTTACCCGGCTTTAACTCAAAGACCAGAGGATCCGTCTAGGATGGCCTTCATCTACCACCACATCTCACTCTCCCTTTCCCCCCAGACCCATCTCACTATAATGCTGCCCTAGATACAGGCTCTTCCCAGAGGGGATCACCCTGTAATTTAAGGAGCTGAAGGAAGGGTTTTAAGAAGGTCCCATGTGAAGGACAACTCTGCCTCAGACAAAAAGCTCGCTCACCCTTTTTACCACCCACTCTGATGCCAGACCTCATCCTACCTCACTCTTTCCAGAGCTCACACATGATTTAAGAGTCTCAGAAAAGGGATCTGGATATAGGGAGAAAGAAGAAAAGTGATGAAAGGGGGAACCGAGCTTATTCAGAGTTTTTCTAAAAGAAAGTGTTGGACATTTACATGTTGCTTTTCCCTTATTATTTTAATCCCAACCATTCTAAGTCATCTTCATACACTAAAATGCCATTTTAGGAAAGTATTTGTTGGAAATAAGAAATATACAATACTAAATTTAGTATTTTGAAGACCAAGTTAAAGAAACTAGACAAAAGAATTTTCTTAATTTGTTGTGAAAATAAATATGCCATCTTTTAAAAAGTGTGCCCGTACTTTTAGCTAGTTTTAACCAGCTGCCATCTTTGCCTTTCCCAAGTGAGTCCCTGACCTTATGTTATTTTCTATTATTATCATCCATAAACTTTGAGAGGCATTATTAAAGTTCAGCAGTTAAGAGAAATTTCCAACCTAGAAATATTATCCTAAGACACCATTATATTTATTCTAATATATAGGGATCAGAGAAACAAAGGAAAGAAATTATTTAAAACAGTAATCCCTTAACACTGGGATTTTATTTTAATTATGAAGAGTATGTCTTATTAAAAACAAAACAAAGCCTAGTTCTTTAAGGGAGAAACCCGATGTTCTCTAGTGAACATGCATGCAAGATTTCCTAAAGAATACTTAAATTTTGCCATTCTCCAATTTCCCGTGATAGAACTGACTTCTTAAAAAGAGCATCAAGTAAAGAATTATGGACCCACCTGTTCACAGTACCATACCAGGCACCAAATATCTTTCTTTCTGCCCCCCCCCCATGATAGTACAGACAAAATTCAGTGTACTAAAAATAGTAAAAGCATAAGCAGAAATAAGTATCAAATTAAAATTGCTAAATATTCCTTTATACATAAATATTAACCCTGTATCTGATGACTCTTTTCACGGACTTCAACCCCATTTCCCATCCCCCAGTGCCTTAGATAGTATGGTGGGTCTGAAGGGTGGGAGGCTATGCCTGAAAGTAAGTTACCTGCTGCATGAGGGGAACAAAAAAAAAGACATTGGGGGCTTCTTATATTTGGTCCTACCTCCATATGGTCCTACCCCAAGAAGAAAATTAAACCACAGTTTGGGGGAATTATACTCCCCTTTGGGTCCAGCCACTGGACCATTTTAATAGTTGAGTGTTGGGCCTAGAAGGTTGAGGGAAATCCCTCTTCCTCAAGGGACCTTGAGGCCCCTAGCTTTATTTCAGACCTAATAAAAAAAGCTACTTAAGCACTCAACAGTCCCATTCCAGTTTTATCGCCGACACTAAAGCATCTTCCCCATCCCTCACAGAATTGGGTTTTGGACTAAGAGGCACACAGACATTACAGAGGCCAAAGCTGAGTCACAAGATGTCCAGCACCTAAGGTAACAGGCAAGGGCCTCAGCTCAGTTTCAGCCAAGTGGTACAAGCAGGAAGACAGAAGGTTGTCCTAATGACATAAGTCACCCAAGGGACAGAGGCGATCTAAGCGCAGCAAGGGCAACTGAATGAGCATGGAGAGGTAAATGATGACATGCTTAGCGTCTGAGGGAGTCCAAAGGCTAATGCACAGAAAACAAATGAAGAGAAAATACAAGGAAACTTTCTACTTATTATCTTGACAACATAGAAATACACTTAAGGACTATACAGCTTATACATATTTAAGTTATTAGGTTTAGGATTGGTATCAAATGTGTAGGTAATACAAAATCTTAAGAATAACATTCTCTAATTTAAAAAAGTGGGAAAGAATTTATACACTTTCCATTGGAAAACATGGACAAATATTGCTATGCAAAGAAAGTTGAGTTTTTTGGTTGATGTTCCAAGTTTTTTGTTTGAGTACCATAAAATCATATTTCTTTCTTTGACTATCTTTTTAAAAATTAGGAGAATCAAAGAAGAAAGCAGAAGAGAAAAGTAAATGCCAGACAATGGAAATCCTTGATCATTGCTTCTCAGTCAGGGTGATGCCAAATGAAGTAGAAGAAGAAATCCCAACTATAATACAGTCACTTGCTTCTGTTCTCTAGAAGCTCCCCCAGACTCCATGAAGCAAAGATTTCACAACTTCATAGAAACTATGCCTCCTTCTTCTTTTACCTGCCCTTACACACCAATCCAAGAAGGATTAGCACATAACACCAGGCATGAGCAGACTAATGATACACAACTACTACTCTCCTACCAATCTAAGCACTTTTTTTCAATTCAAGGAGTAATTTCAGTATCACTAGAAAGCAATTTTGAACATAAAATTTGGGATCCTAAAGGATCTATTAAAAAGGAACATTTTAAAATATCAATGAAAAAATAGTAAAAGTACCTTTCTAAGTATTTTAAAACAGCTTCAGTTTCTTTGAATTATGTCATAAAACTACTAACTCAATTTTGTCAGTTACTATTAATAGCATAAAAACCTGAAAGGGAGCCTACTCTATTGAAATATTGTAAATTCACATTTAAAAGTGAATGGCAGGGTCAAATTCTAAAAAAAAAGAAAAGAAAAGAAAAGAAAAAAAGAAAGAAAGAAAAAGAAAAAGAAAAGAAACAGCAGATACCACCACAGAACCAGCAGATGTTTCTAAGGTCATTTGTACAAAAACACAAGCATATGTTAAAGAAATCTGACACTATCATGGAATCAGTTGGTGTCTAAAATAATAGCAGCTCCTTATGGCAATATGGTAATATCCATATCAAATGCACAACACATTATATTGCAACAGTAAGTGCAGGGAAAAGAGCATCAGTTACAACAGAAATGACCAGTGCTTTCATTAATGTAAAAAAAAGTTAAATAAAATGAGGTTGTGTCCAGGACATACTATTGTTTAATAGCAAATTGAACGTAATAGACAGTATGTTGAATTTTCAGATTTTGCATTTAACTGAAGGTCTTTTAAAGGCAGAACACTAATTCAACAAGAATGCTGAAATTTTTATAAGGACTTCTGACATGGGTTTTCTGATTTCTACAGTCTACCCCTGAAACAATAGTGAAGATAGTTATTATTCTCAAAGCTAAAGATAGTACTTGGATCTGACCAAGAATTCTTTACTTCAGAAATCAATGACTTCAACCCCATGTACTCCATCCAGTAGGGTTAAGCAATAGGTAACTGCTGAATGATTATTTTAATATAATGCAGCACGTAGCTTAGCAAGTGATTTGCTTCAATCTCAGAAGACTAAGTTCCTTTGGAACTAATCGCAAAAGTATTCAAACAATGCTCATTAAATGTTATTGACTGAAGGCCTTTGAAAAGTTAAAGCGAAAAGATATTCCATAACTTTTCATATTAATTGTTAGGACTCACACTACACTCTAGGAGAGTTAAATTGGGGGGGGGGGAACCCCACTTAGAATGTCAGTGCACATATTTTCCATGGGCAGAAATGAACACAAGATGGGTCTGGCTTGTGCCCTAAAAAGTGCATAGTTGTTCAAGTAACAAGAACATTTCAGTAAAATGAGATTCACCCAAAGGATATTTTCATTGTGGCATGAATCCCAATAGGTTTGGTCCAGCATAAAATGTTACAACAAACTGTAAAGTGATTGAGTTGTCTTTATTTCAAAAGGTAAGGTACCAAGATATGTTTCCCACCAAAACAAAAAACACTATGTTTAAGAAATGGAATGATTTTAGAGAATTTATTTCTACTTTAAAAATAAATTATATATCAAGTCCCATGACAAAAGTGTATCCACATTATTTAGTTTACTCTAAGTATTTAAATGAGATAACTAAGATAAGTGTGCCATGAATGGGACTTTTAAAATGCATTTTAATCACCAGCATTTTAGCTATAATAAGTTTTTTCCTGTATGATGAAAACCATAACATATACTATCATCCCTTTACATTTTCAATACATGAAAACACACTTAAAATATAAGGAAACCAATACACACCAACAGCTGCTCAATTTTATTGATCTTATTCTTATTCTTCCTGCACAGATGAACACTTGAAAGTGCTTTGAATTATGTGTTGGTATCATTTAATAAACTTAAAAGCTTGGTTTGGGGTAAATAACTATTTCTATTAGTCAAAAACAACCACACACACAAAAAAGAAACAACACCATGGAGGAAACTGTAAGAAGCAAAATGAAAAACTTTGTTTAAAATGTTGTTAATTATTTTTATATGTAGGAAATAACTGACTTATTTACCAAATTATTTCACTGATTTTTCACATTTCAATACTTAATTGCAAATGTGCAGAGATCATTTATGAACATTTAATGAATAATATTGTCTGAAAATAGAGAGTTTGAAAGCCTATATATTTTCAAATAGCCTCCAGTCTACCTAATAAGAACCAAGACATTGAAGGAAAAAGCCTGATGTACAGAGATGACACAGATCTTAGTCTTCACAGGGTCCAACTGTGGTCCCTCTGGAGGAATTTCCAGTTTATGGGTTTTTCCAGCTTTATGTCCCTTTTGCTTGGACATTTTGCTAGTCATTGCTTGAACATTTCATGCTAAATCTTGATAAATTCCAAATAAGATAAGTTTCATTTTGCTGATATGGTCATTTTAGTTATGTCCCCCTATCTGTTCCATTGTCCAAGCTAGAATTCTCAGCAAGCATCATCACTGCTTCTTTCCTTTCCCTAAAGTCCCACATCCTACAAATTTGACATTTCTTACATCGAGCCTCTCCTCTGTTCTCTTACCTCATACACACTGACTCATAGATCTTCTAGTATACTGACCATTAAAATGGGCTCCTCAATGTGGAGCCCACTTTTTTTTTTGTAGTTTTTATCAGTTTTAGCTCTGGTGAGCTATGGAATTTAACTATTTTTTTTGAGTTTTAGATTACAGAAAAGGTTCGTTAAAAATACAGAGGATTCCCATTCACATGTTCCCCAATTAACAACATCTTACATTAGTGTGGTACATTAGTTACAATTGATGAACATAAATTGAAGCATTGCTACTAACCATGGTCTATACTTTACATTATGGTTTACACTTTGCACCATACAATTTTATAGGTTTTAACAAAATGTATAATGGCCTGTATCTGTCACTGAAATATCATGCAGAATAATTCTAATGCCCTAAAAACGCCATATGTCCCACCTATTCTTCCCAGCTCCCTGCCCTCAGAACCTTTGGTGACCATTATCTTTATATCAATGTTAAAAGTGCTTCCATTACTACAATAATAAGTCTGCTTTGGTCCATGGTTGCATTCCTCCCTTATGCTTATTCATTCCTCAATCTTGAGGATTTGGGGATGATGATCCTGCTCTTCTTCAGACCAAGAGAGTGTTATATCTTATGGGTCAGTTGGAAGGAACAGTTTTGCTTGCAGTTGTGGATACTCTTGCTTTTGGGGATGGGGATTGTTCATTATCACCATTGTTAGTTTTGCTGGGCGAGTCTGACAAACTAGAGAGTAGGTGTTGGCTGCAAACCTGATGAGCTTCAGGGCTCAAAAGGCATATGAACAGACTGAAGATTTAAGTCTCTGGTACATATATTTACCAGGTATAGTGCTAATTATAAGTTCAAATAAAAAGGATAGAAGAATCATGTGTAGGGAAATTATAAATGAGTCTAACTCTGATATATTGGGGAAATAGGTTATCATGTATTCCAAGGTAGTGCCCAGAAATGGGGTGCTGATTTCATGGGGTTGTATGTCCTGCCTATAGTGTCTGGATGTCTCTAGAATACTCGGGAGCATCCCTATTTGAGGCTTTGTTTACTGTGGCAGTTAGTGAGGTCCATTTGAGATATGTGTAAGCATAACCTCTGGAATGAACTCCCGACTCACTTTGAAGTCTCTTAGCCATAAAAATTCGTTCATATTTAATGTTTCCACCTTTTGGTTAAGGTCTTTTTCCAAATACATCACTAGCTGGAACTTGGTATTAATCTCTCAGTGCCAGGGAGGCTCATCCCCAGGAGTTATGTCCCACACTGGGGGGAAGGTAGTAAGTTTATTTGCCGAGTTTGGCTTAGAGAGAGGCCACATTTGAGTAACAAGTAGGTTTTCAGGAGGTAACTCTTAGGCAATAGATTTATTAGGCTAAGTTTCAATTTTATAAGAATAAGGTTCATAGGTAGGTACAAGTATTAATATTGAGGGCTTGGTGTATTGGTTTGTTTTCATTTATTAGGCACTGCCTATGTACTCTAGAGATTCTTGTCTATTAGAGAATGTAGCAGAACTCCCCATGATGGAAATTTAATATTTTGTTGGTTATTGTGTGGTTCTCCACCCATTAAGATAACACCCTATGACAATAGGAACACAAGCTTCCAGGTGTCCCCTTCCAGTGGAATTGCATAGGAAAACACTTCATTCTCTCAGCAAGATGTGTGACAATAAGAGTAAAGCTTTACCAACCAGGGAAGCTCACCTGAGCCTTGGTGTCCAGGATTTTTTTGGGGATTCAGTCACATAACCATGCAACACCCATGTGACTTACATTAGCTCCTTACCTCTAGTCCCCCAGATGTCAAACTTATAAGGTGGTCCAAGCCCTCAAGCATACAAAAAGAGGCATGCACCATAAGTCATATTGATAGCCTAAACTGTCTGGTCAAACTGATATAGTGTGGCCCAAGGCCTCAGGCATATAAAATACTTGACAGGCAGGCTATTCCAAGGGCTCAAAGGTTATCACCCAGGAGCTAATCAAGGGTCAATCCTGAAGATGGATCTTACTTTGGAATGTGCAGGGTTTGAGCAACCAGGGCCTGCTGAGTTAACCCTTTACTGTACACAAGACTTACTCATTCCTCAGGTTGAGATAACTTTATGGTATGATATTCAAGGATTTGTATAAACTATTGACTTATCAGTAAGCACTGTAATTTTTCCCCCATAAATGGATGGTCTCCCTACAGACTCTGTTCTTATTTTCCAAAGCATTTTCTCCTCTAGGAAATTTTTTTCTAAAATATTCTTTTCCAAGATTATCTTGCTAGATAAATTAATTGAAAAAGAAATCAAAGTAAGTCAAGAATGTATGGTAAGCTGATATGCATCTAAGAAAGGGGAACAGTGGTAGGGAAAAGAATATTTGTACTAGTTTGCTGATATTTAAAAAATAGAATAAACCCAAAAGTTGAAGTGGAAAAAAACTTACCTATAATAGGAAGGCAGGATAAGGGTAGGGGCATGGAGAAAGGTTTACTTCCCAGAATATAGCTGGCTTAGTAGTTTGCCTTTGGAACCACATATTTTATATGAATAAAAAAAAACTGATGAAGAAAGAAAAATGCCTTAAAAAATCAAAATAAAACAAATTAAGCGAACTGTGTATCTGATTTGGGGCATAACCTCACAAATAGGAATTATTCCAAGTGACTTTAAAACACAGTAATTTGAGTGCACATCCCTAGTGGTACATGTCCTAAGACCAACAAAAATCTCAACACAGTGTTGGAAGGCTTTCTCAGTGTTAGTTGTTGGGAGTAGCATTGTTGTTCTGTTATATAAGCACTGTGGGCTAAAGAAAATGAATGATTATGTTGTTGTAGTTTAAAATCAGGATTTTAGGGGTAGGAGATTGAGTGAAAACCCTTTAGTCCTGAATCTGAATTGGAGATATCAATATAATCCTATAATATATTTTCTCTGTAGGAAAAATAAGGTAATTCCTTGCTCTATCCATTGAAAAGCCTAAGAATGAAGAACCAGATAGAAGTATAGCCATCTGTGTAAACCTAGTTCTTTAAATACCACTACCCTATAGAAGGAACCAGGCCTCCTTGATAATATTGATGACCTCAGTATTCAAGATGAACTATTCAAGAAAGCAGGAAAGCCAACAGAGATAACTGAGGTAATGTCAAAACACTCAGAAGTCAACTTGAAGATGCTCCCTATAGGCCAACAAATTCGAAACAGGGCAATTTGAGAGTCAGTAAGAATAATCATTGCTTTGACTTGAACTACATTTAATTAATTTCATTCATAAATTCTTTGTGATGATGATAAACAAAACTGGTGGTCTCTGTGGCTACTTGAAAAGAACTTGCCTTTCAACTGCGAGGAGTGCAGGTAGCTGATACCCTCCTGCGTTGGTACTCAGGCTTCTCCTCAGCTTTGGAGCGGAGGGCACACTCTTCCAGGCAAGCCCTAGTCCATGACAGTGTACAGCAGATGTCTAGCCACTTCTGCCCAGCAACTCCTAGGGGCATTCTTTTCTCCAGAGGTCTCACCACAAGGCAAGCAAAGACTGCCATGTCTGCATCATGGACAGAGGCTCTCCCTGCTCCTACCCATTTTATTCCTCAGTTCAGGTGCCCAACTGGCATCACAGTCGAAAGACTTTCTCTGCCCTATCAGATTCCTCCCCTTATAATCTTTCACAGACACTACTTCCCAATAATCTTGCACAGTCCTAACCATGCCTCAGAATCTGCTTCATGAATGGCCCTATTAACAATCACCTTTGGGGGATAGTAGGGAACCAACAGATTATCTTAAAAACTAGTGCATGCTCAGCTCCAGGCTGCAGGCCTTGGCAGTTGGTTTCCAGGCTGCAGCAGCCAGGCCTTTGGCAATGGCTCTGGCTCCTCAGGTGCTAGGCTGCCTTGAGCTCTGTGTGTCCTTGGATGTTTGTGGTAGGTGTTAGTCCTGTGCATGAGGAGAGAGAACACACCCTTCTGCTGAATTTCTTATGCTGTAATACATTGAACCTCCCTGCAGCTAGAGTGGGAGGTGGTGCATTTGTCTGCAGTGGACCTGTGGGGAGCTCCAGATAACCGATTTGTAAATTAACGAAGACCTTAGCCAGCTGAACATTCCAAGACAATCGGACAAAATTTTGGTTTTTTGTTCATGAGACATATTGAGGACAGCTGATTGGGGACAGGATCCTGCCCCAGTGGTCTGGTCTGGGAGCCCACAGAGTGAGAACGTTAGGGACATCAATCTGGAGGGAGCTGGACAGCGAGGTGGGTTGCTCAAGATAAAAATCATGCTGCTAGCTTGTTTCTTCTTTGCTGTGCTTCTCCTTCCTTGATTTCCCATTCTCCATGTATACTGATTTTGTCTACCAACTCTATCTCGTTCCTTCCTTCATCTTTCTACCATCTGCTCTCTGTTGTGGTTCTTACATTCCAACTTTTCTCATTAGTCCACAACTTCATGGGTGTCAATTTCTATATTGTTTATTCTGTTTTCTTTTTTTAATTATTACTATTAACTTTTTCTTTTCAGCCCTCTCTTTACTCTTTCTCTCATCATTCTGGCCTTTTAAATCATACTATTTATTTTCCTCTATATGGTTTCACATTCCATTGTAGGTATTCCACTTTTTTTTCCTATTACTCTATACTTCCTACATGAGTTAAATATTCATTTTATTAAGTCTTATAAGGCCCCTCTTCTAACTTTTATCAATATTACCGTTATCCTTTTTCCTTTCTAACCTCTTTTGATTCCTTGGGCCCTAATCTTTTTCCTTCAAGGGAACATAGAAAAAAGCAAGGAAACAAGAGCAACAAAGTGTCAAAGAGAAAACTTAACACACACACAGAACTACCAACTAAATAAAACTCTAGAGCAGAGAGAGAAGCTAATCAACTGAATAAACCTATCAAGATAAAAATGATGACCAGAGGGCAAAAAAAATTATAAACCATATTGAGAAACAGGAAGACATGGACCAGTCCAATGAACAAACTAAAAACCAGGAAGAGATGCAGAATATCAAACAACTAATTAAAGCTGCCCAAACAAATATCATGGACCAACTTAATGAACTGAAGGAAGAGATTAAGGATATTAAGAAGACAGTGGGAGAACATACTGAAGAAACTGTAAACATACATAAAAAGATAATGGATGTGATGGTGATGAATGGCACAATCCAAGAAATCAAAAAGACGCTGGAATCACAGAACAGCAGATTTAAACAGGCAGAAGAAAATTAGTGATATAAAAGACAGTGCATCTGAAATCAAACAGGTAGTAGAACAGATAGACAAAAAGACAGAAAAAAAATCCAGCAGGGACTCAGGGATTTAATTGGCGACACAAAACGCACAAACATATGCATTATAGGCATCCCAGAAGGAGAAGAGGAGAGAAAGGGAACAGAAGGAGTGTTGAAGGAAATAACAGCTGAAAATTTCCCAACCCTATTGAGGGAGGTGGATGTACATGTCCAGGAAGCACAGCATACCCCAAACAGTATAAATCCCAACAGACTTACTCCAAGACATAATTATCAAAATGTCCAATGCTCAAGACCAAGAGAAAATACTCAAGGCAAGAGACAAGAGAACCAGCACATACAAGGGAAGCATAATAAGATTAAGTGTTGATTTCTCATCTGAAACCATGGAGGTAAGAAGACAGTGGTATGACATAGTCAAGGTACTAAAAGAAAAAAACCTTCTAGCCACGAATTCTCTATTCAGCAAAACTGGCATTCAAAAATGATGGAGAGTTCAAAATATTCACAGATAAGCAGAAATTAAGGGAATATGCCAATAAGAAACCTGCACTTCAAGAAATACTAAAGGAAGTTCTGTAGGTTGAAAGGAAAGAACAGGAGAGAGAGAGTTGGAGGAGAGTGTAAGAACTAAAAAGACAAAAAGAAATAAAAATAACATAGGGCATACATAAACCCAGAAGAAAATATGGCTGATGTAAGAAATTCATTGAGACTAATAACACTGAATGTTAATGGATTAAACTCACCAGTCAAGAGACACAGATTGGCAGAATGGATAAGGGAATATGATCCATCTATATGCTGTCTACAAGAAACCCACCTTAGACCCAGGGATTCAAGGAGGCTAAAAGTGAATGGCTGGAAGACAATTATACAAGAAGACAACCCAAAAAGGGCAGGAGTAGCTATCTTAATATCGGACAAAATAGACTTTAAATGCAAAACTATTGTAAGAGACAAAGATGGACACTATATATTAGTAAAAGGGGTAATCTTTCAAGAATAGAGAACAATAATAAACATTTATGCACCTAATCAGGGTGCCACAAAATACATGAGGCAAACACTGGAAAAACTAAGTGGAGAAATAAATGCCTCTACAATTATAGTGGGGGATTTTAATACACCATTATCACCATTAGACTGAACATCTAGACAGAATCAGAAAAGAAACAGACTCTCAATAATACACTAGAGGACCTGGACCTAATAGACATATGCAGAATACACCCAAATACAGCGGGATATACATTCTTCTCCAGTGCACATGGATCATACTCCAAGATAGACCACATGCTGAGCCACAGAACAACTCTCAATGAATTCAGAAAGATTGAGATTATACAAAGTAATTACTCTAACTACAATGGAATGAAATTGTAAATCAGTAAGGGCCAGAGAACCAGATTAGGCATAAAGATATGAAAGTTAAACAACACACTCTTAGACAAACAGTGTGTCAAGGAGGAAATCTCAAAAGAAATCAGTAACTACCTTGAAGTGAAAGAAAATGACAACACAACATTTCAAAACATGGGATGCAGCCAAAGCTGTACTGAGAAGGAAGTTCATAGCCATAAATACATATATTAAAAAGAAAAAAAAGATAAAATTGAAGACCTAACTGCTCACCTGGAGGAATTGGAAAAACAACAAACTATCCCTAAAGAAAGTAGACAGAAGGAAATAACAAAGATTAGAGCAAAACTAAATGAAATAGAAAATAAGAAAGCACTAGAAAAAATAAAACAAAAAGCTAGTTCTTAGATAAGATCAATAAAATTGACAAACCCTTAGCCAGACTAACAAAGAAAAGGAGAGTAGATGCAAACATACAAAATAAGAAATGAGGAAGGTGATATCACCACTGACCCCACAGAAATAAAGAGCATCATAAAAGGATACTTGAAACATTATATGTCAATGATAATGATAATTTAGAGGAAATGGACAAATTCCTAGAAACTCACAAAACAGCCAAAATTCATGAACTCAACAGTCCAATTACAAGTAAAGAGATAGACTCAGTCATCAAAAACCTCCCAACTCAGAAGAGCCCAGGACCAGACGGCTTCACAGCTGAATTCTACCAAACATTCTGGAAAGGACTAACACCAATCCTACTTAAGCTCTTCCAAAAAATAGCAGTAGAAGGAACATTGCCTAATTCATTCTACAATGCCAACATTACCCTAATACCGAAGCCAAACAAAGATACCCTACAAGAAAGGAAAATTACAGACCAATCTCTCTAATGAATCTAGATGCTAAAATCCTCAACAGAATACTTGCTAAAATCCTCAACAGAATACTTGCTAAAATCCTCAACAGAATACTTGCTAAAATCCTCAACAGAATACTTGCTAATTGCATTCAACAACATATCAAAAGAATTATTTACCATGACCAAGTGGGTTTCCTCCCGGGTATGGAAGGATGGTTCAACATAAGAAAATCAATGTAATACACCACATAAACAGATTGAAAGAAAAAATATATATATCACATGATCATCTGTATAGATGCAGGAAAAGCATTCAACAAAATACAGCACTCTTTCCTGATTAAAACACTGCAAAAGATAGGAATAGAAGGAAACTTTCTGAACATGATTAAGGGTATATATGAAAAACCCAAAGCTAGCATCATCTTCAATGGTGAAGTCTTAAAAGCCTTCCCTCTGAGATCAGAAACAAGACAAGGATGCCCACTATCTCCACTCCTATTTAACATTGTCTTAGAAGTACTTACTCGGGCACTGAGGCAAGAAAAAGATATAAAAGGCATCCAAATTGGAAAGGAAGAAGTAAAAATTTTATTATTTGCAGATGACATGATCCTATACATAGAAAGCCCTGAGAAATCTACAACAAAACGTCTAGAACTTATAAAGGAGTTCAGTAACATCGCAGGCTATAAGATCAATGCTCAAAAATCAGTAGCATTTCTGTACACCAGGAACAAGCAATCTAAGGAGGAAATCAAGAAAAAATACCATTTACAATAGTAACTAAAAGAATCAAATACCTAGGAATAAATTTAACTAAAGATGTAAAGGACTTATATACAGAAAACTACACAACCCTGTTAAAGGAAATCAAAGAAGACTTAGATAAATGGAAGAATATTCCCTGTTCATGGATAGGAAGACTAATCATCATCAAGATGTCTAT